>JAODKF010000038.1:6881218-6891897 GCA_026779585.1 Mormyrus proboscirostris | reverse complement strand
GGTAAGTAAGTTCTCCAGGAAGGAGAACATGTTTTACACTGTGATTCATTCAGTTAAATTAAAAATACAAATGCTGGTTCTGCAGCACAGGATTTTTGATCTCGGTGGTATTTACAAATATTTAATATCTGCATGTAGAATTTGTAGACTGGGTAAATATTTAATGTTTTCACTCCATATTTAAAATTGTTGGGTTCCTCAGTATTTCTTACCAGCAGTCTGTCTACTTGTATGTTTCTTTTCAAAGTCACATCTCGCAAAATTTACTGGGGCTTTGGAGGGTCATGGAAATCCTGGAAGACTCAGGGCAATAAGTATCTGATTAGATACTCATTTTCACCATTATTGATGCCAACAGTGCAGTTTTCGCCTCATTCGCCACACTTCACACAGCACCACGCAGGTGCGTGTGTACGCACGCAATATGCCGCAATATGTATAGCATCACAATATATTGTATCGTGACCCATGTATCGTGATACGTATCGTATCGTGAGGTCCTTGCCAATACCCATCCCTAGTGCTGTAAGGAATCCACTTGCAGAGCATGAATTGTAAAGCGCTTTGAGTGCTTGCAGGAGTAGAAAAACACTATATAAATGCAATCCATTTATTGACAATGGTATATAAAGATACAAGCAAAGAGGCCGTGTGTGGTCCTACATAATCAGATGATTGCCACTTCAAATCCCAGGCTGGTACCGTCATTTCACCATTGGGCCCTTGACCAAGGCACCTAAAGCCAAATTTGCCCTCGATTTCTCAAATGCCTTTGTTTCCTAACAAAAGATTTTGCTAAATAAGTAAAATGTAAATATCTGGTGCTGTACATCAGCGATTCTCAACCCATGGGTCATAACCCAACTTTGGAAATGTCAGCATTTTAAAACTACCAAGCTCCTATGCTGATCCACGATCAGATTTCCCAGTCCCAATCCTAGAAATAATCTATATAAACAGGTCTTGGTTCTGCAACTGCTTAGCGCAAAATTAGTGAACACTCAACCAATCCAAGAAAGCGAACCGCAGATGCTTCATTTAAAAGTATATTCAACCAGATTTGTCTGATAGGCATTGATTGCAGGATGCACTGCATGCTTTATCACAGCATTAATTTAAAACTATATTTGATATAGGTTTGAGACTGAGCTGACATGGTAAAAATTGGGTCGCGATGCAAAAAGGTTGTGAACCACTGCAGTAGATGTTGCTGCGGGGGGGCGGTTGCACTACCTAATTGATTTCTCCATTGCTTTCAGCTCTGCCTGGAAGCACTGACCCTATCGATCAATCTTCCATAAGGCTGCTTCAGTACAGCAGCACTCAAACATGACCAGTCATACGCCACACCAGGAATCCCCCTTTTCACAGTGGCCAGTGTGGTAATGACAGCGTAAACTGGGCCAAAGTAAACGAAAGACCAGCTGGTGTGATAACTGGGCCTGTCATCATCACTAATATCCAAAGCAGTCTCTGATGCCAGCACGCTCTGCATCTTATGCTCAGCACTTATAGCCTAAGGCTGACTTGCGTTTGGTCCCACTTCAAAAGACACTTTTTGATTGGGTCTTTCTTTGCACCATTTACCTTAAATTACAGATATGCACATTATTTATTATTTAGACTGACCATGAACCACAATTTATTTATTTATTGTAGCATAATACCGTATCATAAGACTGATTCAGTTTATGAAATTATGGGCTAATATGAAGCAGCACAGTGGCTCACTGTTACCACAAAGTTTAGGGGATTGACTAATGCCTTCTCTCTCTGCATGTGGAGTTGCATGTTCTCTCTGTGCCGCACATTTCCCCCTGCTGTCCAAATATGGGCTAATTGCTGCCTCTACATTACCCACAATGCATTATTGTGTCCCTGTGATGGGTAGCCACCCCAGCCATGTGTCCTTGCCTGGGATAAGCTCCAGCTGTGACCCCAACCAGGATATTTATATGCAATTATTTACTCTTTGAAAATGTCTCTTGTTCATTCAAATGTGGACCTCTTTTACTACGGTTTGACACTTGCCTGTTAAAGATGGCATGCTTATTTATGTTCAAAGATCAGAAAAAGTCATTTTTGTATTACTTGAGCCCTCTTCCTGCAGATGAGGTCAAATAAACCTCAAGAGAATGATAAGCGTGAAATTGGCAGTAAAAAAATATCAGGGCTGCTTAGAACGTTTATAAAATTTTACACGGGTATCTATTATACAATAACACCGCAGTATTTTAGGCTCCAAAGGGAGTCAGGTGACCGTGACAATTCATCCTGGTTTGTTCCACCCGTCCGAAGTTCCTTGTGGTTTTTTTGTTGTCCCCTTGCATTTCTAGTCCTATCCGTCCCTGAATCAGGAGAGGCTGCATAAAAGAAAACTCAATCCCACGATTCAGCTCGCCAAGTCATCAGGATTCCACCATGTATTTGTCCGCAAAACAGTAAAATCTCCCTTTTGTCATCAATCTCCCTTGTACAATTCTGTATACTCAGGAACTGTTACCTGAACAATTCTGTGTACTTGAGTGCTGTTACTCACACAGTTCCTATACTCAGAGGCTGTTACTCACACAGTTCCTATACTCAGAGGCTGTTACTCACACAGTATCTATACTCAAAGGCTGTTACTCGCATAGAACCATGTATTCAGTGGCCAAGGTTTATAAAATTGGGTGCCAGGCTGAGGAACAAAACTGCTGACCAAAATGGAGTAGGTTCAGATAAAGGAGAGACATCTACTGAAAACTCTTAACCCTTCACCAACAAATTACTGTAATAAATATGCGAAATCATAAACATTCTTGTATGGCTTGTCAGAATGAGATCAAATCAGTCCCTACAATGAAAAAAAAGAAATTAAAATTGCAAAATATATAAAATATATTTTGGGCTCACAGAAGCCTTATATTTATTACAGTAAAATACTTTTTCTTGCTCATTGGATTAGACGAATGTCCAGTGACTTTCAATGTAGCAAAAAAAAAAACCTGAAAACAGATTTTTTTTTTTTCCTCTGAAAGGGCACAAGTCTATATATGTGGGGGGTGGGCTTTGGGGGTGGACAGGGTCTTGCTGCAACTTGGCAATGTTTTATCCTAGGAAATGAATAGTCAAGAAAAGTATTCTCTTGTGTGAGATTGTTTTGAAATTCTTCACTATGCTTCATGAATAAGTATGAAAATGTAAAGAAGAACACAACAGGCCACATTTAAAAATGACCCTGTATAGGAAAGCCAAGTTTGTATGCACGTATATTTTATTCAGGAGTGTTTTGAAGCATTTTCAAGAAATTTCATTTCTTTTTGTTCTCAGGGATGCTGAGAAATCAGATATTTGTTTTCTAGTGTCCGATGTGTTGGGTTCCAAATCATGCAAGGTCATTTTAGTGCAAGATTACTTAAGTTACCAAGCTTGAAGTCTAAATATTGAAGTTGTTTTGATTGTGTGCATGCAGGTAATGTTGTAAAAGTCTTTGTAAACATCTGTACATAAGATACTACAAACAAAAGTCACAGACCCACAGACTATTTGCACAATATATAAAACCTAAAAGAACTACGTAAGAATTCTTGAATAAATACAATCCTTATTTGGTCCTATGGGAAAATTCTGTTATTTTGTGTGGATTTGGTGCGATATATTGTATCTCAGAGATGAAACCTCATGCTGCATTATTGAAATGTTGTACTTTATCATTTTGGCTCACAAGCAAAATTATTCTGCTGGAATTAATTTCCCATATGACAAAACATTGCAGTTAATGAATAAAACAAAGTGCTACATACTGTATATTGGGTTAACCAAGTGACTGAGTTAATACTGCATGACATAATCATCATTTTTCTGCACTAACACTTTGTCAAAATAGCATGGAAGAATTAGCTTTCATGTTCTCCCACGAGCTTTAATGTTTCTGTGGGCGTTTATTTCTAGGTACGACTGTTTTCCTTCGTAGATTCACACTAAACTTGCCCGTATCATACATATTGCATCCTGAGTTTATTAAAAAAAAAAAAACAGTTTCACAAAATTCCGGTAGTGATGGACGCAATGCAGGTTCCAGTGGAAACACCATTTCCACTTGGTATTTTCCATCATAGTAAATCAGAAGCCATCCTCTGTGACCTTCCATAACGTCTATCACTGCCTTCACCTTTGAGCTCAGCGGCTGGGTGTAAGAGGATCTTCTAAATAAATTAAAATATCTGTTGAATTGCATGCTGCATGCTGAGTATGAAATGTAGACGAACTTCAAAGTCTGTGTATAAAAAATCAAGGGGCACTCTGAAGACTGAAGACTCCTAAGGCTTTTTTTTTTTAATATATGAGCTGGGCGGGGGGCTGCGGGTGAAGAGAATTAGTAGGAATTACCTTTGATAGCCACAAAGGGCAAACACCGAAAGCAGAGCTGAAGCAGAGTCCTCACCAGTAGTTTTGCTAAAAAGATGTGATTTATTTTTTCCTCCTGTGTGTGCCGTTCGGTTTTTACTTTTCACCGGCCTGCCAAATGCTTTTCGACAGTTTCAGCTGGGAGAAACATTTGACTTCCGGCCTTATTATAACTCAGAATCCAAGGACACAGCATCCGGGCCAGCAACAGATCAGCATTACTCCTCATGGGAATGCAGAGTAACTGTTTATTCTCCACAAAGAAATACACTACACTGACAGCTCTGTATAATTATTTAATGATAAAAAACACTAAACCATCCTGAAAAAATATGCGTGTCGTACTGTATAAATGCTAATATTGTCGTAGGCCAAGGAGCCATGAACAATCCATCCGCGTCTCCACCCATCCATCTTCTAACCGCTTATCTTGGTTGGGGTCATAGAGGAGCCCAGGGGCTTAACCCAGATAGCACAGGATGGGATGGTCGTCCATTGCAAGGGGTATGCGCATATCCACACTCCAGGGGCGATTTATATATTTTTTACATTTTTATTAATTTAACAGATGCCTTCATCCAAAGCGACATACATTTTTGATAAGGCAGGGTCAGCCAGTGTTGGGGGTAACTGGGGATTCAACGCCTTGCTCAAGGACTCAAATGGCAAAATTGTGCTACCCGCCCTGGAAATTGAACCAAGAACCTTCCACCCATAGGCATAGTGACCGCGCCTGCTGAGCCTCCCGCCAAATCCCCATTAAGCTAAGTGCTTGAGTTTGGACTGTGGATGGAAAACCGAGTATCCAAAGAAACGCACAAAAATTAGAAGCGCACACAAACTCCCCCCATGCAGACCCACTCCATACAGACCATCTCCATACAGACCCACCCCATGCAGACCCATCGCATACAGACCCTCCCCATACAAACCCATCTCATACAGACCTACCCCATATAGACCCTCCCCATACAAACCCACCCCATACAGACCCTCCCCATACAAACCCATCTCATACAGACCTACCCCATACAGACCCTCCCCATACAAACCCACCCCATACAGACTCTCCCTATACAAACCCACTCCATACAGAGCAGAGGTGCGATTTCAAACCCCAGCGCTTGAGCTGTGAGGCAGTATGTGCCACGTGCCATGGGCAATAAAAAATGCAAAAATTATAAATACAGCAGGCAGAATAATTAATGTTTTAACCAAGTACTTAAGACTAATTTCTGCATCACAGCTCATAATTATATTACATTTAATGTTTTAAGCAAAAATTGAAATAAGAAAAAACCCAAGCACCGACTACACTAATGCTTACCACTTTTAGCACTGATTTAGGTCAATATCATTTTAATATTAATGTAACACTTTTCACATTAATCACCTGTTTAGTACATTACTGCAAATATGAAGAACGAGGAAAATACAAATGACAGATTATTACTGTACACTACCCATCCTGCAGAGGATACATTTACTTAAAATTAAATGCCAGCAAAAAAACACCTCAATTCACTGAAAACACCTTAAAAGTATTGGAATATTAACGTGATAATCGAGTCCCGGATTGTTTCAAACCAAAGCGATCATCACAGTGAAACAATAGCGGTAAATCACAGTCCTTATTAACAAAACTAACATGATCCGTGAGCATGACGTTCCCCAGAATCCTGCAAGCGTGTCATCTTGACAGGAGCAGAACTCACCACCCCCAAGCCCCCATTATGAACTCTGCCCAGCTGACCCCATCTAAAACCCGGTGAGAGCAGCAGCCTGTTCGGGACCCAGCTGCATCTCATTAGCTATGGTGCTTCTTAGCCCTGGGCTGATTATCTATCCTCATTGGGCTTTAACTGATAAGGTTAACATTCTTTCTTTCTTTTTCCTGCTGGCTGGATTACATGAGCATAAATCATTGTTAGTCTGTCTGTGATCATCCTTTGATAATATTTATTAGAATATTTTTAATGTTCTTATGATACTGTTCTTGGTGTATTGTTTTTTTTTAAATTATATATATATATAATTTAAATACTATCAAGTTTTATTGTCATGTGTTATCCAAGGCACTCAGTGAAATTCTTACACAGTTGCAGGGCACAGAACAGTACAGGAGGACAATAGAACAAACAACATTGCAATAAGAGATAAGACAATATGGGAAATGACAATAAATATACAATACATAGGTGGTGCAACGGAGAATGAAGTCAATCATACGACATTCCTGAGTCGGGGAAAATGGCTGTTAAAAAACAACAGATAAAGACCCAGTGTAATGCTTGTCCTATTGGCCCATTAGCGTACTTAGCGGACATCCAGGAACTGGCTCACAGATGAGAATACTTTCCCCTGCATAGTATCAAAATTGACCACACAGGAAATATTTCTGGTAATGTTTGACACTAATTTGAATATTGTGAGATCTTCTTGGAAAAGGAAGAGATCCAGCGTTGATTGATTCTTTACATGCTGGGGAGGGATTCGATTCAAATGAACGCTCTCTTTTTCTTCACCATGCTAGACAAAGTCAACTTAGGCAGTGTTTCATCAGATTAGATAAACTTTTTTATTCAAGCCCCAATGGCGGTCATCAGCACAAGTGGTTTAATATCAGATAAGTTCTTTGTTGGCAGAAGCTACAGACAAGGCTTCCTGCTCTCACTACAGTTATTCATGTACTTCTGGAGAAGCATTGCATTAGATCTTTGAATATCCCTGGTAAAGCTTATGGTCATTCCAGTTGGGTATCGATGTTGGGTGATCAGATCCCTTTCTGTGATTTTGTGTATCCTGCTACTTCACGCTACTCCCAGACCTTTTCACTTCACTTGCGCTTTACCAGGGCAGAAATGTGGTAAATGGACTTATCAGAGAGATGGCGTCCTGCGAGGGTACCAAGAGGAAAGTCACTAACCTCTTCTGTACAGCCACGCATTCTGCTGCTAATGTTTGTTGCAGGAGCTTGCGTGATTGTGTGCCTAGTTATGTTGGATTTCCATTTATACATATTTGCAGACGCTTTCGTCCAAAGCGAGGTACAAGTAAGCAGGTGTTTCGGAGGGGCATGAATACCCTGGCAGACTCAGGGGGTCCAGCACCTTACAGGCATTTTGTCAGGGGGCCCAGAATTTCTAGCAGTATTGATACAAGTGAGGCCAATAGCACATTGATGATGATGATGATGAAAACCCTTTATTTCTGATGCAATACTGTCACTGTCACTGACACAAGTACCAGCAAAATAATGGCCATCAACCCGACCATACATGTACACAAACATCACATTATAGGGGGTAGACAGGTCAGGAAGACAAGGGATGTAGGAAGAACATAGAAAAACCAATTTACATGAGGAGAGAGGAGGAGAATTAACAGCCCATAGACTGTACTTGTACATATAGGGAGTACTTGTCCATTGCAAACATTCATGCTGCCCGGGAGTCAACTCGGCTTAAGTAGGGATAGACTAAGCTTTCATTGAGTGCCCAGATAAGCACTCTTGCAGCTACACAACAACACAATTATACAACAATTTTTAACAAAGTAAGAACCTTATAAGACTATACAGTATATACTGTAGTGCCAGAAGGGAAACTTTCAAAAAACATGAAAAGGCATCAGGTTAGTAGAGGAACAAATGGGTCTTGAGGTGCTTCTTGAAAGTGGAGAGGGAGTCTGATGACCAGACATGGGTATTAGCTTATTCCACCATCGGGGAACCACACAAGAACTGCGTGAAGCAGGGCTAGGCAACACTGATTGTAGCGTACCAGTATCCAGTAGGTCTGGGTTGCCTTCCCTCTGGCCTGGAATAGCACTTCTTACGTGGTGGAAGGAGCTCCAAGTAATGTTGATTTGTTGACTGAAGGAGCTGAGATGAGACAAAGGTCTTCAGGAGCCTTTTGATATAGATGGGGCTGGCAAAAAGATGAAAAGTTAAGTCTTGGAGAAATTAAGCTGGAGGTGATGGTCACTCATCCAGGCTGCCATGTCAGCCAGGTATGCAAAGGTCCAAGCATAGTAATGGCAACGCAGATGATTATTCCCTGTAATACAGTCTCATTTTCAACTAGGTAATATTGGCTTATACACTGATCAGCTGTAGGTCCCCCTCGTGCAACCTGGTACCCAGACAGCAGCGGATCCCTAAAGTCCTGTAAGTAGCGAGGTTGAGCCTCCATGGATCGGACATGTTTTTCCAGCACATCCCACAGATGCTTGATTGGATTAAGAGCTGGGGAATTTAGAAGCCTGACTTGTTGACTTGAACCTTGAACTCTTTTTCATGTTTTTCAAACCATCCCTGAAAAGTGTGACTGGGTGCATTATCCTCTTAAAAGAGGTCACTGCTATCGGGGAATACCGTCGCCATGATGGAGTGTATTTGGTCTGCAGCAATGTTTAGGTAGGTGGTACATGTCAAAGCAGCGTCGACATGAATGCCAGGATCCAAGGTTTCCCAGCAGAACCATGTCCAGTACATCAAGCTGCCTTTGCACCTGGACATCCTCATGATGTAACATAGGAGGTGACTCAGCAGACCAGGCCATCTTCTTCCATGGCTCTGTGGTCTAGTTCTGATGTTTACTTGTCCATTTTAAGCACTTTTGATGGTGGACAGGGATTAGCATGGGCACCCCGACCAGCCTGCACCTATGCAGCCCCATACTTAGAAAGCTGTGATGCCCTTCGTGTCCAGACACCTTTCTAACATAGTCAGCATTCACTTTTTCAGCAATTTGTGCTGGATCAGACTATACGCGCTTGCCTTAATTTCCTACATACAGTACATCATTGAGCCTTGGGCACCCAAGGCCCTGTTGCCAGTTCACTGATTGTCCTTCCTTGAACCACTGTTGGTAGGTACTGACCACTGCATGATGGGAACACTCCACAACACCTGCCGTTTTGGAGATGTTCTGACCCAGTCATCTAGTCATCACACTTTTTGCACTTGTCAGAGTCACTCGGATCCTTACACTTTTTCCTGCTTCCAGCACATCAAAATCAAGAACTGACTGTTCCCTTGTCTAATATATAATGGCACCCTTGACAGGTGCCATTATAACAAGATAGTCAATGCTATTCATTTCATCTGTCAGTGGTTTTAATGTTATGGCAGGATGGTGTCAGTCCTGACCAGAGACTACTCTACATGATAAATTACTTTCCTTTAATCGGAAAATTTAAATAAATCTAGGAAAATGGGTTAATGTGATTATGATAAATATTCCACCTTGGCTATTTTGCATATTTCTATGCTATTTGACAGCCAGATTATTCTAGAGTCAATAGGTGACTATCTAGTTTATATTTGGAGCAATAAAAAACAAAAGCATTCAGAGGAACATCTCTACTAAATATACATTTGTACTAATAGCCGAACAGTCCAAATAAAACTGACATATGGTTGTCTTCTCTATAGCTACAGTTCTCTATTGTTCAGCATAACATTTTACTTGCAATGGTGACTGGTCGACGTCATAAGATCTTCCCTAAACGTACTTCCATCAATTTACATGAGTAAAATTTCTAGTTTATTTGAGTTGTTTACGCTACAATGCACATATTTCAGCCCAACCAGAAAGACAATCCTTTTAAAAAATTGGCAAAAAATTTCATATGTCCTCAGGTATATATTTGTTAAAATGCATAAGCATGACCTTGGATGATGACACTTTTACAGAGTTAAAAAGTTCATGGTTATGGTCTAAACTAGAAGTTGATTCTAATAAGATTATAGATAAAGCAGGGGGGGCTTGCACTAAAAACTAATGCATAAAATTAAATCAGACTATAATCACAGGGTTAAAATTCCATTAAAACATATGTAGGAAGGTGATCAGAGTATAACTCATTGATTATGTGAGCTGCAGGGATAAGGAAAAAACATCAGTCAGAAGTTTCCAGAACATCTCACAGAACCTGCACACAGGGCTGAAAAGTTACTCCAGTTGTGACAAGCAGGTAGCTCTGCCCGTCTTTTTTGGTTTTGGCTTCCAGGACATACAGCATTATAGTCTTTTCACCGTGGGTCCCAGGTACCTTGCATTTTATGCACATTCCAAACGCCCCACCACAGAATTCTAATAAAATTCCATCATTCTGTACCCTGTCATCATGACACATTTCTGGCGCTTCAGACCTGTCCCTACCACCTACTACCCTCTGTACAATATAGCCAAAACACATTAGATATTTGGGATATGTGCTTATTATTTTGATATATAAAATCCCAAAATTAAAAGTATTTTTTTCTGGGTTTTCAATGGGGGGGG
>JAODKF010000038.1:6860660-6877367 GCA_026779585.1 Mormyrus proboscirostris | reverse complement strand
AGGGGGCAAATGGTGCTCAGTGGTAGACCTGCTAGCAGCGAGTTGCAATAGTCTAGACGGGAGATGACTAGGGACTGAACAATCAAATAAGTATTATTTAAAAAAGAAACACAACAATAACCAACATACTATTTCCTTCTAAGCAGAGGTAGAGATTTCAGGTCCAGAGAGTACAAATCCAGACCAAGATTTTGTTTCAACTGTCCAGTTGAGTACTCTGTGACTGTGACTCTTTATACTCAATTGGTTGGTTGAAACAAAATCTTGGTCTGGATTTGTACTCTCTGGACCTGAAATCTCCACCTCTATTTCTAAGGAAGCTCAAACTGCAAGCTCTGTTTGAACAGTAAATATTAATAATCTGCTGTTTTCTGTTAAATACAGGCAGATGCTAGGCAGGAACATCCCACCAGAGCAGCATGCAGCGAGAGGGCTGGGGGAATATTTATGGCGTGAATAATGTGATGTGTAAATTCCTGGCGTAAACTGTGAATGGATTAATGGTGTACACATTAGCTTCAGTTTCTTTAATCTTTCACGCGGTAAGAGGCCGTGAAGTGTGCCAGGCGACTCACGCAAGAAATGATGCTTAAAATGGAGAGGCAGGGTTTTTCCCTGCATTAACATCTCCCTTGATTCAACATCCATAAATTACAACCTTTCAACGATCTTGATGTCCAGAGAGTGCGGTTTCAATCAGCCTGACAACAAATGTCATGATCCCTCTGGTGACTTAAACAGAAGACATGGAAGAGTATAGGAGAGAGCTTGATATTGGTGGGGGGGGGATGGGCACAACTTAATAATTTAAATTTTCATATTGGGGGGGTGAATGAATCCAAATTCCTATGTGCCTGTTAGGAATGTATGCATAGCTAAATATTACATTAAAAAAATATATTATTAAATAATTGTTCGATAAAATAGCTGACACGAAATATACAGAGTGCAGCTCTGGAGAAGAAACCCTTTCTTTATAATATTTCTTGATGTCCTGAATTGTTTGGATCGGAGATAAGCTGTGTTTCCTCCAGGACCATAGGCTTATTGTGAGATTTTCAGAAATGATTTCTCATGAGGACGACCTGAAAATTGGAACTTAGAGCATCATATATGTTGTAGTGATCTAATTTTTAATCTGGAAGAATCAACAGTCAGCAGTGCCCGATAGTGCCGTACTGTGTGTTTGTTTTCATTCAGTGCCTTTATATCTTGCCTTAAACCAGATTTGTGAAATTGAACTTAAATTAATGCTGGATATGTTCAGACATGGTAATCATGGACTTTCTTCCTCCATATGAACTAAATGATCTGAAGGGCCTCTTTGCTTCTGGGAGGCTAGAGAACTGAACAAGTTGTGTTTGTTTTGTCCTCACCCCTTTGAAAAACCCGGAGTACATTTAGTGTTTATACATTCCAGCAGGAAAACATACCTCTCAAAAAAATGAAAAGTAATGTTTTAAATCTGTGATTCTTGTGAAATGTATGCCGGCATGTGGCTGACACATGGTTTGCAGACTGACTTCTACACTTTAATGGGATTGGTTTGCCTCGGAATATTCTCCGGGGGAAATTTTCTGAGCTCATGGAGTTTACTACAGTATTAAGAAGCCTCTTTTATGTTTCTATAAATGATGCTTGGATTTGTATTTATAGTTTTGATCAATGCGCACTTGTAACAATCCCAGCAAATCCTTGGAAAAATGTGGATTTAGATGTCAAACCTTTGTTTTTTTCTTTTTTTTGCTTATTTTTTTGAATATTGAATATTTCACATGCTGATATTTCTCTGCCATGCCAATTCAATACCACCATTTCCTTACCCAATGAAAGCAACTTTGTAACCCACAACTAAGATATTTATGCTTTTATCTGTTCTTACTGATAAACCCCACAATAAATCAGACTATGCTAGGCCCTTTATGAACACAGATAATATGGCAGTAATTACCATCTTCTAAAATATATTCTGAATGGCGTTTCATCCGAGGTACACCCCAGCCAAGGTGTACCTCATCTATTTCCTGTGCAGCCTTCCAGCTTAAGAGGATGGGAGATGGATAGATGGATATATCTTTTAGCTGATTTGGGGGAGAAGAGGAAAAAAACTTTAAAAATTCCCCAGGGATTCAGGAAGACTACTTTAGATTGAGTAAACTGCTCATTAGCAACTGAATGTTTAAGTGGAGAAATGAACATGTGTGAAAGTCTACAGAATAAGGCACCTGTTTCTTTTAGATTTGGTGTTTCCTATGATTCCTGAAGTTTCTGAGTTTTTGTGGATTGCATTACATTACATTACATTACTTTTGTGTTGATAAGGTATAGACCCCCTGTTCCAGAGCTTGCCTGCGATTGCATAACTAATACGTTTGTCTTAGTTATGTGTTTTGTTTGTGTTTTTTGTTTTATTTATGTTTTGTTTGCTTGTTTCTAAAATCAGCATAAACATTAGTTATAACATTGTATACATTTATCTGACAACATCTAAAAAAATTTACAATAGTTAACTAATACAGCCACAATTCAGGAGCAATTTGCATGAAGAGGCTTCAGTTGACCTTAAGGTCCCTCCTAGAATGCTTCCATGTCATCAACAACGACGCCCCCCCCTAGCTGTTCAGAAAAAAGAATATTCATGTGCTAATCTTATGCGTTCACCCAAAGCAACTTGTCTATTTATAGGGCAATATTTTACCAGCTCCACCTGTTTCTTCAGACAGTAGCTTTCCGCATACTTAACGACTGCACTACCGTCTGTTCTCCATCTTGAAGCTGTAGCAGTGGCAGATTTCTCATGCCTAAATCTGCATTCTCACATCCTCATGACACTTTGGCAACATGCTTTCAGCCTGCTGTGAGTCATACGGGATTCTTGCACGGCCGCAAACGCATGGCTTAATTAAAGTGATGAATCACAAAAGTGCAAAAACAAAACAAAAAAAAAAAATGGCGAATGCAAAATGTACTCTGTCCTATTAGTCTTGCATGTTGCATTCATTAAATATTATATTAAATTATGGATAACTATAGGCATCCCCTGTGTTGGTTATTACCAGGCACATGCAGACAGGAGAGGCTAGTAGACAAAGCCATTGCCCCTTTCAACTAAAAAAAAAAATTAAAAATCGATAAGATAAGATAAGATAAGATAAGATAAGGCTTTATTGATCCCACACTGGGGAAATTTACTTGTTGCAACAGCCAGTAAATAAAAAGCAATAGAAAAGAAACAGACCAAAAAAAATGGTCTGGAACATGTTGGCAGTTAGATTGACACTTGTTCAAATTGGCCCTTTACCATACGCTAATGCTGACTGGCGATTGGTAAGGGCGCTCGTGACAGCACGTGCTTTGTTTTTCCACATGCAAAATGACTCTCTAGTCAGAGATCTTCCATTCACTGTTTTCTGCAAGTGGGCAGATGTCACCGAAACACTAAATTATATATTGTCATATAGCTTTTTTGAATTATTTTTCTGTCAGTAACATACGTGTTTGTGAATTGAACGTAAAGCATTTTTCTTTTGATAGATATGCATATTTGGACTGTAAAACTAATACTTACTTGCTTGATAAATAGGCAGTTACCAGGTTGTGAATGGAGATCCGTTCTCCAATTCTGTTATTGAATTTGTAGTAATAATAATAATAATAATAATAAAAAGAACAGGGATTCAGCAGCCAGTGCTTCTTGGAGCCCTAATTACACTGTACTGCACTGAGCATCGAGCCATCAAACCACCGAAGCAATGTTTTCACAAGCGTCAAAATGCAGTGCATGTGTTCGTTATTACTAGCCATTGTATTTAACCCACATTTTTATATACTAGGCTTTATGGCGGCCCATTTGTAAGTAGGAGTTATCCGTATGTTAGATGTTCATAAACCACGGATTGCCTGTTTACTATCTATTTATTACATCTTCAGTATGAGTTAAGAATTTCATTACCACTGTATGGTACTCATCGTTGCCATGTCTGTGGTCTTTTTTGGGTTGGGGGGAGAGAGGGGCTGCGCCCTTTTCCTGTGCTGGAACCACTGCCTGACCCTGACCTGGTTAAGTGTTAAAAATGTGTGGGCTGATGGATGGACTGTGTGGGCTGATAATCCACAGTTTCAAGATTGTCCAAGTATATGTGAATACACATGTACACACATACATACACAAAGAGTAGCAGAAATGTTTCAACCCTTCCTCTCAAACAGATTAACTACTACAGTCTACAGGATAATGTTATCGGTCACTAAAAATTATTTATGCAGCGTGTAGGTAACCGAGCAGGAATAAATCTGTTAGTCAATATCCTCATGTGGCTGCTTCACCAAATAAATCCAGGGATCCCAGGAACAGTCAGATTTGAAAGACCATGAGCAGCAGGACTGAGGGCTCAGACAGAAGTAGGCAGACTAATAATGCGGGATAATGAGGGCTTGCAGGTACAGCACATGGGGGCAGAGGCTTCCATTATGCAGTTTGCCGGCATCGATGTAACGTGGAATTTTAAAAGTCTGAGAGGTTTTTCTTGGCATAGCGATAGCGAACGGGGCCATGCAGTGCGGCGATAAACTAAGCGGAAATGGCAGGTTACTCCTTGGGGTAATCAGGGCTGGATAAGGACAGTGCTGGTATGAGTGAAACGGAAATGGCGAGTGTGAAAAAATCAAAGGCCAGTGTGTGAGTGTGGGGGGGAAAAAAATACGCCTCAATCACAACGCTGCTGATTAATCCCAGGGTAACACAGGAACTTTGGTTTGGGTTGGTGAAGGTTAAATCTGTACTGGGAATAAGGGCAGGCAAACTGAACTGGGCAGGTAGGATGGTGGTCCAGCCTCCTAACAGAGACTTTATTTTTCAGGCAGATCAGTCAATATTCCTGGACTCCCTCATGAGCCCTGGAAGGATTTTAATAGATTTTTCAGCCATTTCTAAAGTGGTTTTATATATTTTTAATAAACCCCGATTTTCTCACATTTTTTTCACCAAGAAGATGCCCTTCGGTATCAGTGCATTGTGCACGACAGTTTCATAACGTCATGTAAATACAGTACTACTGAACTGAATGACGTTTCTTCATCTCGGATAAGTTGCAATAGATTAATCACTTCTTTTAATGCTTAAGGCTAGCATGTTGTATGTCTAGTTAGTAAATAACCACATTTAAAACCCATTACATTTGTAAATCTTCTGACGTGGCATAGTGAAGACGGCAGGATTACTCCAAGAATAATTGCAATAAGTGCAAGAAATGGTGGTGAAAATATTTATTACTACTGAGTTATTCATATCGACTGGCAATAGCCTGGGCAGCTTGGTGACTAGATAGGTAACAGTGTTCGTTTATGATCCTGTTAAACCTCTGTTGTGTTTGGGGGCGACATTGCTGGAAAAGGCAGTGTAATACGGGCTTAAGGCATATTGGTAAATAGATCAACTTGTTACTGGGATTTGGGAGGAAGGAACTGGAACTTTGAATGCTGCAGTAGAGACAGATTTCGCGGAACAAGGTAAGGAGTGAATTTGAAGCAACAAATTCAGCACAGGGGAAACACTCAGAAAAGAAACTGAAAACGTGGTCAGGAGCAGGTCTGCCTGGGGGTTTGTGATTGGACAGAAAAATGCCAAAAATGTCCTCGTTCCATCCTCCCTTCCCCAAGTAACATTGTTTCTGCTCATTGTCCCAGTCAAAGCAAATCTTACTCCATTTCTTCCTTTCTTTTATTTTACTAAGATTATATTGTTACGTTTCATGTTATTTTTGGAGCCAAATCTGTAAATGTTTTTCCATTTTATAGGCTGCATTCTAAAATCAATTTTAACACTTTCATTCTTATTCATGCCTTTGATACTGTCACAGAGCTTAAATCTGATCAATCAGAGACAAACAGACATAACACCAAGACATAAATCATACAGGATGACACTGCCTCATGTTCGCCCGTTTCCCATTCCTATGCAGGTGAGTCATGGGTTGACAATCTAATATGTGATGATGAGTAATTATGAGCAGGAAAATATTCAGCTTTTGTCATATAAAGGTATGGCCAATGTCATTATCCACAGATGATACAGGTGAATGGTAATCAATGAGGATGCCAGTGGAGTCAACTCTTCCTCTTAAAGGATTTATTTTCTCAGTCTAATGAACTTCTTGGGGAGACAGTGTTTGAAAAGTTATGCCTTTAAGGTATCAAGCAACTCCTTGATGCTAATCTGCCAGCTGTTTTTCTTTTTTCAAATGAACTGGGGGGCATCCCGATGGTTGATCGTTTCCCTGAACATAAAAGGACCTTCTCACAGTTTCACATTTACCATTTGAAAGACTGCTGTCGTCCTGTGTTGAAATTATAGCATCATCCACCTGCCGGCACATTCACCAGATGATTCAACGCGCTGAACAGAAGACGTTGCTGGATCGCTCTCGCTCCATCTCGCCTGTAGCAAAAAGGGACACATCTAACCCCCCCAGGAGCACCAACATGTGGATTATACTTCAGCAGCTTTTGTTGGGTCTCACTAAGGAACTTGTAGAAAAAGGAAATTATTATGTGAGTGTGCTGCTGCCGTTAATCCTTAGCCCTGTGAAGTCTTGTTGATTGGCATTAACCCCATTTAGGGCAATGTGGTGGAGTCCTGGCTCCTCAAGGTTCAGAGAACACTAAATTAGATTAATTAAATTCATGTGGAGGGATGGAATTACACCAGCGGTGAGGATATCCACATGAAACCCCAGCAAACTATAAACTTTCTGAAAAACAGGCATTTGGTAAATATTACTCCATAATTAGGGGGTATATTGGTTCTGAATGGCTATTTTGTTTTAGATATTGTTTTCTGGAACCTGTCCAGGGAAGCGTAGGGAACAATGAAGGGTACAGTGATTAACTGCAAGGCATACTGAGAGCCTTCTAGAGTCAACAGTTTGCCAGAAAAGGTGAGACCAGAATAACTAAAATGTGACGGCAGGAGTGCTGTGGTTAACATGGGCCCGTCACGCCTCTGCAGACCTGAGTTAGAGTCCCTGCCCTGGGTCCATGCTTGTATGTTCCCCTCGTCTCGGGTTTCCCTCCACAGTCCAAAAACATGCTAAGGTGAATGGGGGTTGGCAAAGGTGTGTGTGTCCGTTTATATGCCCATTGTGTCTGGGATTGGCTCCAGACCCCATTAATGCTGTTGAGGACAGACAGCATATAAAACGAATGATTGAATTGTTACTGTGACAAAAAAAAAAGTACTCCCAAATCCATGTAATATTGTGGGCGACTTTCATTTCACAAATCTTACATAAATAAAAACTGAAAACCAAATAAAACGGTCTATGCTGATGGTGTAATACAGCTCCGTCTTCAACACGTAGGTGTGCATTAGACGCTAATCCTATTAGACAGGCTTCTATATATCAGTTACACCTCAACAGAAGGCAACACACAGATAACTTTGACTATTGATCGTGCACAAGCACCCCTACCAGTTCCAGATGGACACAGGTGGAATGGAATCATTTTTGAATACATATCACATTCAAAATCATTTCTGCCATAACAGTGTTGGTAAGAAGAGGCTTCAATATATAAAGAGTTAAACATTGTATTAGATTTGTTACTCATTTAAATGTAAATCAACACCTGTAATTGCACACCATTAACTCTCCATGTACAGATGGATACACTATATTTACATAACATAGCAAAATACAAGCGAGTCATATAGTACCTTACAGGCGTACAGCTGTCAGGGAGCCAACTGGGCGTAAGTGAAGCTAGGAGGAGCTTCTAATAAATGACTAGTAACAAGGGTAAGTTAGCATTGTAGCAAGAAATATACAATACATGGTAACACTTTACTTACAGCCATGTTTTTAGTGATTTATAAACAGATTAATAACAAATAATAGAATTAGGTGATTAGTGGTCATTGTCAACGCACCACACAACAACAACGAAATGTGCCCTCTGCATTTAACCCATATGTGACTTTTGCGACATAGCGGGGGCAGCTAATTCAGCACCCGGGGAGCAGTGCTTGGGGACGGTACCTTGCTCAGGGTACCTCAGTGGTGACTGGCTGGTGGGGGGTGCGCTTCCCTTACCATCAAGCCACCACTGCCGACATAATAATACATAATAATAATATAATAATACATTCATAAAGCATTATAAACATGGTTATATATGCCAAAAGACAGCACATTATATTGTATTATGCATTATGAATGCTTTATGAAGCTTTCATCTGTAATGCACTATAGATACCTTTATAATGCATTGCAAAGGTCAGTATAAATATTAAGGATGCTTTGTACTACATTGTAAAGGTATCTGTAGTGCATTGTAGATGAGAGCTTCACCAGACATTCATAAAGCATAATAAACATCGCTATAATGTGCTATGCCTTTTGATAAATATTTATAGCCATGTTTATAATGCTTCATTAATGCATTATGATGCATTATGAATGTGTTTATAAATTACTAAAAACATGGCCTTAACTGAAGTGTTGCCCAATATATTACAAACAGCGCAGCAAGTACCAAAGCGCTGTTCAAATCGCAAAAATAAGAACACAGATTATGACAGAGCGGGTCAGAGGATTTATGAGATAACTGAGGTATTCGCACAAAAGATGGGTCTTGAGGTAGAACTAGAACAAACAGTTTTACTCATTTGCTTTCATTAAGCTGGACTCAAAAGGTAAATACGCCGTCTCTGCCAGGACTCTTGGCTGGGCAGTAGCGTGATGATTCATCACACAGGACGTGAAGAGGTTTAAGAAGCAGACACTCCTCATCCTTTATGAGTGACAGATCTCCTTCGGGGGCCTTTGTTTGCCATCCGCTGAGAGATGAGGCAGCCTGTAATCATTATAGGTCTCTGTCCCTGCTGGTTTTCATTCCGGTCTGTACTATTTCCCATTTCTCCACTTTTATTTGGTTAAGTTCACCAGTTCAGTTCATGCAATTGATAGTTTATTTACTTTTATTTATTTTTTTTTTGAAAATTAATTTGTTGAAATAAAATCTTATGTAACATGAAATTATTTTGCATTACTCTGTTGGAAAGCCATCTTGGCTGAATCATGTGACACAGGGTGTGAGACAGTGACCCAATCTTTACTATGTTAATCAGGTTAAGGAAGGGGGGGGGGGACAGACCTGCAAAAACTGGTAAAACTAGATGACATATTGGCTCTGGGGCATACAGTTCAGATCCAGGACATTAGTAGGAAAGAAATGAAAGAAAGATTCAAATAACGGTGGCACTTAAAGCAGTGGTCAAACTGCATTGTAGATGCTTTCATAATGTGTTATAATGGTCAACATAAGCCATTATAATGCATTATTAAGGCATTTATAGTGCATTATAAATGAGAGCTTCATAGAGCATTCATAATGCACAACAAACATGGCTATAATGTGCTATGCCTTTTTATAAATGGTTATAGCCGTGTTTATAATACTTTATGAATGCATCACAATGCATAATTAAGGTATGTATGAATTATAAATGAGTGCTTTAAGTAAAGTGTTACTCAAATAACCAGCAGAAACAAGAAGCATCTTGGAATAATTAAACCGGCATGGTCACCTGAGTCAGCTTCCCAAGATGAGTAGAGCTTTGTATTCTAAGCTATAATGTCTAATTAATATTTAAGTTTAACACTTAGGTATTTTGAATGGAGCACAATTAATATCCCCACTAAATGGTGTTTATAAATGATGGACATCTGCTAATATCTATTATCAATGTACAATACCTGACAAGGATTGATTAAATTCATCCATTCGACTTGTGAGCAAAGCAATAAGGAATAAAGGACACAGTCTATGGTATGTAAGCAAAATCAAAGGTTTTAATATTAATCAAGCAGTGATTCATCTGATAATTTGAGTTCCTTTTAATGTTACAGATCTACATAATTTGTAATACCTGAAGAGAGTGATTTCACCAAAATTAATCAGTTTATTCAGGGTATATTTGTCACATTTTTGGGTCAGGGAAGCGAACAGAAAACATGGAAGTGGATTAGAGCAGTCTTTCTCAATCTGGTTTGTCAAGGACCCACAGAGGGCTCATGTCATTGCTCCTTCCAAGAACTCTGTCAGACTGTCCACACTTTTGCTCCCTCCCAATCGGGGCTGGTTTGAAAAATAGAGAATGGCAGGTTTATGTGGTGACATGATTGCCCTTTTCTATGCTAACTGGAACTGAAAATAAGCAAAAGCGCTACTGCTTTAGCTGGGCCTGAAACTAAACAAGGGTGCAGGAAATAGGAACAAAAAATGCTCAACAGGAACAAAACAGGCTGGAGACAGAGCAGGGAGGATGGAAGGAACAGGGGGAGAAGCGGCTGACCTCTGTGCCATAAGGCAGCTCCCCTGAGTGAACAAAATAACCCCAACAGGTACACAAAAGGCTACATCAGGTCTTAATTCTAGTAAATTTGGTGCGGGTAAGTAGGAGCAACGCATAAACAAATGTACAAAAACCACAGGGAACAAGGCACACATGGAACAAATGAACACGAACCATCTTCTTCCAGAGATGGCTGGTGACCTTATCAGTCTCTGTGCGCCCAGACTTACAATCCAGTGTTAGAATCATAGCAGCAAGAGATGAGTTCATCAGCTTCTAATGAAGATATAGCACAGTTTCTTGCACAGAATATCCCTGTAACAAAGCTGAAACAATAACTCTTGCCCAAAACACATTTACTCTGACATTGCAATGATATCAAGCATAATAAGCTCTCATTGTATGTTGGCTCTCGGATTCTGGAATTTATAAAAAGGTGCACATACTTTAATCTGGCTATCGCTTGCATTTCAGGGATCCATTATGAAGATAATACTCTGTTTCATAGGTGGGTTGTTCACAGATGGCTGTGACAACTGATAATTTTAGAAATACTGGTAATTTTAACATTTATATGGAAAATACAAGTGGTAATCTTAGGTCCGCTGTTAAAAATTTTTAAAAAAGTTTTTCCACCCTTTCACATAACCCTGTTACCAATTACTTCTGACAGTCAAACTTCATCTTGCAAAACAAGGGAAAAATGACTTCAGAATTTTTTTTTTTGCCGTGTGAAAAACTTTGAGGTAACAAAATCTCCTCACACACAGCTCCCAATCGAAAGATCAGTCTGTCTTTTACAGATGTTTATAGTCAGTTATCCGATACTGTCACTCAAAGCAGCATCTAGTAGAGGGAAAAAAAACTAAACTTCTTGGGATTTGACCCAACAACCTTTGTACTGTGAGCACAACTCTACTTATTGAGGTAGAAGAGTTGCATCTCTGGGTGACTCTGGGGGATCACAGAGTTTGGTAACAGACAAGAACATGGATCCTGACCAGACCTTCAGCAAGCCCTTCACTGCTTCCACCCTAACAATAACTATTTTTTAAGCTTGCATTTAGATAATAATATTAGCTGTTCCAAGCTTCGTGTTTCGCGTTGACTGTCTCCAGAGTTCCTCATGATTCCATATATTCTCTGCCTCACCTGTTTTTATTTATCTTGCCATATTGCATTTTGTTATCTATACTCTTGTATACCCAATTTATCAACACAATTCTTTTTTTCTTTTCCCGCTTTTCTTCCCTTCTCTGTCTTGTGCCATCTGTCGCTGAGATAAAAGATTATCAGCAGCACATAGACAGCCAGCTTGCAGCAGTGTCTAGATAATGC
This sequence comes from Mormyrus proboscirostris, assembly GCA_026779585.1. NCBI lineage: Eukaryota > Metazoa > Chordata > Actinopteri > Osteoglossiformes > Mormyridae > Mormyrus > Mormyrus proboscirostris. Next base: position 6,865,675 of record JAODKF010000038.1, on the reverse strand, counting down.
AGCCACGTGTCGCTACAAACTGACAGCCCCACCTCATCCCCCCTGTCTACTGTGGCTAGAAAGCCTGTTCACCCTCCACCACTGTCATCCCAAATCAAACCTTTGTACGTTTTGTTCACAATTGTATTTATATCCAGTACTCTGTTTAATTTTATAGACATTGTCCAGAAATACTACTTTGTCCCCTTCTTTGAAGTGCCCAGGGAACGATCTGCAGTTTATTCCCAAAATTGGCACTGGGATTCATCCGTTTTTTATTTCCCACTGGAACAAATTATTGCAGATCAGACTGATGCCTTGTGACAATGTGCTTGTTAGGTCCACAGCCCTTTTTTGGGGGGGGGGTGGCGGCTTACTGGCATGAGACCTCTTGTTCAGAATTAGAAGCTCAAATCCAAATTGCATTCGGCTAAATAAAATTTGATTTGATTGAAAATTGTGGGAAAAGCCCCCTTGTCATTTTTTTAAATCACTTGTTCTTGTCTGGCTTTTAAAGTTCATATCCAAATGCAATTTGGATTTTAAAAATATAATCATGATAATTATGTAGACTGTAATAAATCTAGTTATTCATTTGCCTGCAACAAGTGTTTTAAAAACAAGACATTACAAAAAGCTTTTAGAAGTTACTTGTCACATCCATACTAATAGATTACTCATCACAGTAATTCCATTCTACCCATTAATGGCTTCTGGGTGATTTTCACTGTATATTATGGTCATTCTTTTTCTTAACATGACAGTTTGGTCAGATGCTCACTTTGTGTTTTAATGATTACTCATTTGACCACGATCATGCTGTAATAGTAATAATAATTTCACAGACATATATAGGATTCTTGATTCAATTATATACAATTTTGGACTGCAGGCAGCTATCAAAAGTGAGAGCGCTAATGCAGTTTGCCCTATAGATTGCCTTATATGCCATAAACCAATGTTATCAGGGACCTTTTCTGCCTGCTGTCATCAGGGAACACCATCTCTTGGCGCTCCAGTCCTCAGCCCCAGCAATAACACAGGCCAGAGCAGCGTTGAAATACACAACCATGATACCCCAAACACGAACAATTAACTAAGCATATTTAATGTATGACCCTCTTTCATTTACAAACTTTTGCACACCAAATACTTTGTTTTCACTATCAGTATTGTCTTGGCACTTTGTATTGCCTTTCGCATGGTACGTTTGATTATATCCCTTTTTATATCCATTTTGTCCAGATCGTGACTGAATTTCGCCTTGGTATCGGTAATATATAGCCAAGGCTGTGTTACATTTACTTTGTTTATTTACATTTAGCTAGCTTCCTTCCTGCTTTTAACTGGGCCCTTTCTGCTCTTAAGTATAGTGGATAGTAGCTCTCCAGGACCGGAGTTGGAGAGCCCTGCTCTATAGCATTGTGGAGAAGCGGCTTGAATTTGTCCAGTTAATCTTTTGTTTAAACTGATGTGCCACATCTTAGCACAGTTACAGGAATGCCACCTTTCCAAACTGAGCTTAAAAAATGACTTTAAATAATATATACTTAATATGGCAAATGTTACACCAACCACCTAAGAGCTGGCCGGGTTGCATTTCCAAAGACAGGTACATGGAGAAGCTGAACATCTATGCATTGCAGATGAATAGATGCGATAAATAAAAACATAAACACATCCCAAGGTGTTAATACCACTGAGGGGGTGTTTTTTTTGTTGCTGAAATGTGAAAATATGTTAAATGAACATGAGTTAAAGCTTGCTTCTGCATATATGTAGCCCTCATTCACATCCCACATGGTTGAGTTTTGGCTGCTCAACACCCTGTCAGCGGATCACAGTGTTTTCCCACAAGGGAAATTCAATTTTTATTTTTTTTTTTAAATCCGTGAATGCAATCAAAAAAGTTAAAAAAAGTCTCGTATTCTGTTTGGTTACTTATGGTTAAGGTTAGGGCTGGGTAGGGGTTAAGTTGTCATGTTGTGATTAGAGTGATGTGTTGTGATTTTCGCCATAGAAATTAATGGAGAGTCCCCACAAAGATATTATTACAAACCTGTGTGTATATGTGTGTGTGTGGGTTTGCATACAGTAGATCACATTTCAGGACCAAATTGTCAAACTTCCCTACTTTTCCCTACTTTTGGGGACAATCTTTGGAGGTCCCCATTTGGATAACCTCAGTTTTATAAAAATCAGTGAATGCAATAAAAAAGTTAAAAATGCCAAAAATGTCTTGTATTTGGGTTGGTTACTTGTGGTTAAGGTTAGGGATGGGTAGAGGTTAAGGGTGTCGTGATTGGGATTATGGTTTTTCCCATAGAAATGAATGGACGGTCCTCTTTTATATAGGAAGACCAACTTGTGTGTGTGTGTGTGTGTGTGTGTGTGTGTGTTTGTGTTTAAAAAACACATGAATAACACATACATTTTAAAGGGGGGGGTTGGGCTTACTGGCGTGATACCTCTTGTTCAGAGGTAGAAGCTCAGATCACACAAAATGTGACTAGTAGCTGTCAGTCTTGTCTTGTCAGCAGATACTGTATGGCCAGATATGTAGATAATATGGCGAGCATCCTCTGGATCGTTTAAACAAATGGAAAAAAAAACTGTGAAACAGTAAAACTGTGAAACTATATGAGACACTATGAAAGGCAAGAACAACCCCAGGGTGGGAAAAGGGGATAAGTGTGGGCGGGTAACGAAAACGGTGAACGCGAGCGAAGGACTTTAAGGCGGCGGTGCGGGTGACAAAGAGGAGTCTGGCAGGACAGTTTCTAACACGTTAAGAGAACAAAGACCGCATGTGCAAATGAGAGGGCTGAAGGTTATGCTAATTACATGGCGTTACTGGGAGAGACCGGGCGCTCTGGGGTGAACAGCAAATATCACTGCGCCGGGGCGAAGCTCAACACAGCTGAGGCTGCGAGTCGAGTCGGCTGAGTGACGCGGACGCAGGGTGGAGATGAGTGTCCCTCGGATTTTCAGCTGAAGGAAGGAACACGTGGCTCATTTTCATCCCCCAGATATCCAAGCGTCAAAAAAAAGCAGCGAAACGGCAGAAATGACTGTGGGGGCCAAATTTGATTCAGGCCAGTTCAGGATGTGAGACTGTAAGGTTGCCTTCCGAGGATTAATTCCAAGCGTCATTGTTTATTTTTACATAATATCAGTGCCACAGTGAAGAACTTTTTCTTGAATGAGGGAAAAAAAAAACACTTTGACACCAAGGGTACGGAGAAAGCAGTGGCTAATGGCCACTTAATTCTGTCACAGCTATAGGCAAACAAACTGAAGACTGAAAATAATTGCAATTATTCTGTCCTCATAATTGGCTTTGTAGTCTGATAAGGGAACCAAATCATGCTTTGCTGGAAGTCACTATTTATAATAACGTACCATGCCATGCGAAAGCCTCAAAGTCTAATTACCACTCTCCTGTTAATTACTTAATAAGCCAAACACAATGCTGTCATGCTTCATATGATGACTGAACCCAAAGCTATCCTTTTTTGGGTAACTAATTGAAGGACTCTCAATTTGATGAATGTGAGCAATTGCATCACCAATTAGCACTGGTTACATTTTCTTTTATTCTCTCTGTATTACTACAGTCAAATATTCCTAGATAGGTGACTGATAGGTGTTCAGATAGATATATAGACAGATAGCTAGATAGGCAAGATGCAGTATTATAATCAAACCCTCTTCACTGTAGCACTGACTAGCATAATTGTGCAAGAGCTTTAATAAGAATTATATCATGACAAAGCATTACACAGTGGTTGGACATTGTGTCAATAGACTATTTTGAAGATGATTAATAAATGAGAAATTTGCAGCAGGGTAACAAAACATCGCTACACCAACCGTGAAGGGTTCTTGAGAAATGGCGCTTGAGTCAAACCTGCAAATTGGGCACAGAGCTTATTTTCCTCTTTAGCGGTGAGAGGCCTCATGTCAGTAAGACGGCCCGTATAAAATTACATATGATGCTGAAGAGCATCTCACATGCTGTGAGCGAGTCCTTCAGTGCTCCGTAGGGCACAACGAAATCCATGTCTGAATATAAACTGAGAAGGCTGGGTTAGCAAAGGAAACACAAAATCTGGAAAAAGTTGTCTGATACAAACAAAGTAACAAATCAAATGATTGCTGAAGTCTTGTGACCATGCCAGAGTCAAGGCCTTCACAGCAAGACTGTCAGCAACAGTCAACAACAAAACAGATCTCCACAAACCGCTATGGGATAATGAGGCATGAAAGAACAGATTTGTGTATGTGAGTATTTCGCTGTTCGCACCTGGCCAGCAATACCTGCCTAATGATCTGCAGGATGTCTACAGGAAAATTAGCATTTTAGCTGTAACTCCTGATGAAAATGTTATAAGGGGGAAAAAAGAGAAGAGGATCGAGTAAATGTCAAATGTCAGACCTCCACAAAAAAGCAGGGAAGTTAAAACTTAAGTCTACAGTAGATCGGGGACTTGCATGGGCTGATGTCACAAACATCTGAGGTACTACCACAGCAGACATATCAGGAGCTAAAGTGCAAATATTTAGGGATGATCATTGTTTATTTTGTAATTAAAAGGTAAGGACCACATCTCCTCTTGGGCAATCACCAGTCACCTTCGGATTTTTGTGTGAACGCCAGTGTATCTAGGGAAAAGCAGCTCAAACCTGAGGAACACTCACAGACCCCCCCCACAAACTGCATCATGGAGACCTGAGGCCCCGATTAATCAAACCTTCTTGACACTTTTATTGACCAACGTGATCTCTGACCAGACCTTCGAGTCTCGTCCCAGAAATGGCAGCCTTTGGAAGCAGCAGAGGTGCGGCAAAGCAATGCGAACCACTTCAACTGTCCTAAAACCCATTCGAAACCAATTAACAGAAGCCTATGCATTTCAGCAGGAGCTTCACCCAGGGATGGCACTTTTACACACTACTTTGCCCCCGCAACCCGACCTCGGATAAGCGGAAGTTAATGGATGGATGGATGGATGGATGGATGGATGGATGGATAG
>JAODKF010000038.1:6823243-6850923 GCA_026779585.1 Mormyrus proboscirostris | reverse complement strand
GTTGAGACATGGGTTACCCCATGGCTCACTAGGGCCGCTGTTTTGTATAGGCTCTTTGGGCACTTTGCTCATTCGGCTTGAACCACTTGTGTCTTGCAGGGTCTGAGTTGAACTTTGAGTGCAAAAGCCATCATAGTGAGCAGCCAGGTGCTGGGTGTGATTATGATGCACTAAAAGCCACGCAGACGCATGCACGCCTGATGGGGAGCAAATATTATTCCACATCCCCCCCCCCCATTTGATTCATGTATAGCCAAATGGCAAAATATTACCATCAGCATACATTTTCTACTTTACTCCCTTATGTTTATGCATGCCCTCACATAAAACATGCAAATTCATCATGGTACTTTATATTCTGAGATTGTTTTGATTTTTCCAAGCTTCTCCATCAACATTCAATGCAGTGCTTTTCAATAATGTGGTACAACCTGACATGACCAGAGACAATCACTCTCAACAAATAAAACAATCTCATAACAGCAAACAAGGATCCCACTACGGTCTGAACTGGCAACCAGTGAGGATCTCCAGTGCTTCTGGACCAAGCCTCTGTAACTCAGATCACATTCTTGAACATCTCTTGTTGTTTAGATGGTATTATAGAGACACACAGTTGTCTCACTGTAGCTATCGGGACAATGACCAGAAGGGAGAAGGTTTGGTGCCCACGAAAAAGAGGTCATGATCAGAATGATTTGCCATACGGGAGCATGCAGGTGGGCACACGCTACAGGCAATTCTGACACCAATTTTTTTTAGGAAACTGAACGAAACAAGCGGCCGTGTCCAAGTCATGTCTTCCACTTTGCCACTTGTTGTACAATAACTAAGCTGGCACTGTGACTTAGTTGATTAGTTCAGAAGATCCTGGGTTCAAATCCCAGTGGTGCCGTTTTATCATAAAGAAATTTGAAACATGCTAATCAAACTGGTTAGCACATCACACCTTCATGGGGGTGGTGAGTGCCCCACTGGGCTAAGTCTCTGTGCCAACGATCAGATGGTCACTGGTTCAAGCTCTGGCCTCAACTAAACGGTCATCTGTTTGTGAGCCCTTGACCAAGGCCATTAACCCCCAGCTCCAGGTGCACCACATGATGGTCAACGCTGAGCTATGAAGAGCAAGATGGGGCAGGTAAAGACTTCCTATGTACCTGTACTCACACATGTGCAATGCAAAACAATGGATTATACTTATAATTGTACTATTTGTAATATTTAAACCAAGTTTTTCTGGTAAACGCTAATCCACATGACAGGGAGAGCGTGGTAACTGGAAACAGGTGGGATTCAGCCCCAGTGGTGTGAGATGACAGTCCTTCACCGGAGCCGCCACGGCCCCTCAAAATGCGCACATTGTATGTGTGGCATTGTCACTTTCAGTCTAAGCACGTCCCCAACCATAGAGCTCTTCCAGAATACTCTCCATGCCCAAGTCTAATTAATCATTCATTTGCAAATACCATTACAGTTGTCAGGATGAGCATAAATCCCAGAATTCCCACATCCATCACCAAGAGAAACAGACACTGAACAATTTATGATATTGTCTTTTGCCTAATGAGGATGGAACGGGCCGGAGTGTCGAAAAAACCATTAAGAAAGGGAGAGCAAACTGTCACCAGGGCATGAAGCTCTTAGCGAAAATCTAGAAATAGATACGGACACCAGCGAATCACATATGAACAGTAACGACTGACGACATTTCGGTTCATTCGTTTTAAGTTACGGGGTTGATTTTAATTTGCGAGGCTTGTGTGGAGATTTTTTTTTTTGCAGACAGATTTTTTTGTAAAGTAGATTTTAGTTTTTCATGGGTGAAAGCACTAACTGGCAGTAAATGTACTTTGTTGTTTCATTTGTTACGTACTTTGTAGTCCTTTCTACAACAGTATTACAGGTTCAGCTATAAATCAGATTCTGTTACGGGTTTAAATATTAAGATCAGACAGAAATAGATATGGATTTTTCCCTGTTTATCTGCCATATTCACATACAGTGAAGCAGAAACATTTCTCCTGGAACCCATCCCAGGGGAATTCCAGGGGTTTCTTTGAAACCTACCATGAAATATGCTTAACTCTCTTTTTTGAAACTTTAACCAGGAACAGCCACATTCCTGGTCCTTTGGAGGACACTTCACACATTTATCTGGGGGAGAAAAAAATGTGGAGAGAAATGCAATTATCTGTAGCCTAGCAATTGTACAAGTGACAAAATGAAACCTCTGCATTAAAAAAATAATAATAGCTACAGTACTATACAGGTATCTACATTCATAACTAAATTCTGCATCACAAAACTGATAAGAAAATTAATTCAGACTGAGAGGAAGCCCTATTCAGTCTCTGTTTAGGTGATCTCTTTTTCTGCGTGTTGTGCTTTTGCTGGATTGCCGAAATCATTCGTGACTGTCAGGAAGCCAGCATGCAACCTCAGCTACTGAGTAAACACCCTCGCAGGCCTGTGCGACCGCAGATGAACTCCTCCTCCTAGCGTTACGGCTTCCAATCCGGTTTCACCCCATTAATCGGAGTTTAAACACAGTACCCGGAGGTCCTGGGGAATCGATAGCGAAGCGTGCATCTCATTGCGAAGGAGGCAGGATGGAGTTCATTAATAGCGTGGCCGCACTTGCCATTAATACTCTGGGTATTTTAAGTTTGAGCGACGCGGGATGCAGATACCCGGATACACTCTGAGCTGAGCTGCAACTCCCTTAAATGTTTCGGGAAAACGAGGTTACATCACAGCCTGCGCTCATTCGCTCATCAGTTTATTGTCGTCTATTGGCGTTCGCTCGGGATGCGGATCAAACGAAGATTAAACATGCTTTATCGGTTACTCGGCAATGGATTGACCACGGGACTCCAAAACCATCATGTGCAGTAGCACTGATGGCAGTAACAAGGCAACTACAAACCATATTACTGATGTACTAGGTACAGTACAATTAATCTGCCTTTAAACTCAAGACTTTCTTTAAATAGTAAATACTTTGCAAGACCAGCATATTTATCAATCCTTGGGTGACCAGTGGTCTGTACTGCGAAGCGGGGTTACTGGCTTATCGGGGTAACTTGTCGGATTTAAGGTACCACAGTTTAAATGGACTTCATATTCGTTCACTTACATTTTGCCCAGACTACCTTAAATCCGACAAGTTACCCTTATAAACCAGTAACCCCGCTTCGTAGTACATTCCACTGATAATCCATGTCAGGCAGGACATTTTGTTAGAACATGATTTGTAAACAGCCGTTTCAATTAAAACGATTTCACTTAAGCATTGAGTTCTTGCTGTGTGCCGATTGGTCAGTCTCCTATAGTCAGGCACGTGTCAGTAATGTTAATGTGAAACAGCTGGATGAGTCTTTCAATCAAGGAAACAAATTAATAAAAAAGCGCAAGAAGAACTGAACTATTTAGCCGAGCACAGGAGCCTTTTAGTATTAAAGTAGTTTTTTTAAAACCTGAAGTAGCTGAAAGTGTCTTTCCTGTTATGGAATATCTGGTGACTAATTAATCCACGCATCTGCCAGCCACTGAAGAAGCAGAGAGTTGCAGAACCTACCCCACAATCCACAAGGGGCAGGGGGACAGCCAGGATGGGATGCCGGTCTACTGCAGTGAAGCCAGCAAACATGTTCAACATTTGTAAATGAAACATACACACCATTACCACAAGGTCATAAGAAATATAAAATCAAAATTAAAACAGAAATGAATCTGTACCCTGTGCATGATTAAAGCTGCATTCGAAATCTCACACGTAAACCAATTCTAATAATTTCAATGACTGTATGCATTTCATTAGAAATGCAAGGCCACACCAAGAGACCATCCGTCTATGTTTGGTGAAATTGCAGAGCTCTGGTTTTCAGGACATTCAGAGGAGTTTGGAGGGATGTCAAAAGAGGACGTGTATCTCAGAAGAGCAGAGAGTAACTAACCTCAGCCCCGAAGCAAATCATCCACACGATGCATCAGCATGGGAAAAGTGGAAAAGAATGACTTTTTCTCCCAACTCCCAAAAAAGAAATAATATTAATAAAAAAGAAACATGCATCATTTTGTTTCACCTCTTGGAAACGGCAGAAATCCACCATATGTCACCTGTGACTTGGGTCGGCCAACTATGTGCTACTGTGTATCCAACAAACCACAGATAGGCCTATTTCATTGTTTTATAATCTCCGAGATGCATCTCATACACTAAAAATGTTGCAAGGGGTTTATATTAAATTCAGTGCACACATATTTTCATTACACTTGTGAACATTTCCCATGAGAAGGACCAAACACTACAGCCGTGCACTGCAGGAAAATAAACACACTTGCAACTCAGTTCATCACAGCAAACATCACACACAGAAACTGGCTGGCAGCTAATCAGTCACACCTGCATTTAATTAGTCATTAACACAGCTACTGATACAAAGTATTTAAACAGTTAGTGGCTCTTAAAAATATTTGCCTTTGTTTGTTAATAGTCGCACAGTTTGGGCATTTTGCACAGTGAAACAGTTTATTAAAAATTACTAAATATGGTAAAACTTGTTTAAACAAACTCAATTGATAAAATATACCAAATGAGCAAAGGAAAAGCAGGTGTGTTGCAAAAAAAATCAAAGCAGTTAGGCTACTATAGGAAACTGTAAGTCAACTATAAGACATATTTTGCGCTATCTAGTTAATAGGATTAACTGGATAAACGGGAGTTCACCAAAGCAGAATGGTTAAATATAATCAGTTGAAATGTAATAATTTACAGATTATTAGTTACCCTCTTAAAAATGTTGATTAGTTGTGCATTTGTTTGTGATTACTTCATTAAAGTTATGTAACTTATTATATTTGAGTTCCTTTTGATTACTTTTCTAATAAATGTTTTAAACTGGGTAATAAAGCTGAACGGTCCCATTGGCTGTGCTGACATGTTCTGTCTGGAAATATGCCGAAAGCAGGCATTCTGCATGGTGTAAAATGAATTTTATCCCTGCTTAAAAAACAGTTTGAACCGTTTAAGATGATTGACCTTAAGATGAGCTTAAATTGTGTTTTCACAATACAGTTTGATGGTTTAACTGGTCATACCAGCTTATAATGGTCATTCTAGCTGGTTTAGCTGCTCGTAACAGCATGACCACCTTAATAGGCTGGCCACACCAGCATGACCAGCTGATGACCCACCCAGCTAAACCATTAAGGAGCAGCAAGAGCTGGGACATGACCACCAAAGACCATCTTAGACCTGCTAAAACTAGCTACCAGCGTTAGTTGGTGTTAAGATGATTTTTTTCCGCAGGGATGTTTTTCGTTAGCTATTTACCGTAAAGAATATATTCAGATGTAATCACCCTTTGTAATCACCTACGTTTTCAATAGTAAAAATAATATAATTACGTATATCTTCTCAGTAACCGTAATGCATTACAATTTCATTTATTTTGTAATTTCATTATGCAACGCAGTTACATGCAACTAGGTACTGCCCAGCAAGTCACTTTTATATTCATGGAGCAAGTGTATCCGCAACGGAGGTAAGCAACTTAGCAAAGATTACGTTGCGACCGTTATGTAAGGTGGCGCTGTGGCTTAGTTGGTTAAAGCGCCTGTCTAGTAAACAGGAGATCCTGGGTTCGAATCCTAGCAGTGCCTTGAGCTTTTCCGCTTTTGAGGGACGCTGTGTGGCTCAACCGGGTAATTGATTGGAAGGTTCCTGTGGCTGATTTCACCCTTGAGCAAAGCCCTATACCTCCAGTTGCCCGAGGAACTGTCTGACCCTGATTTCTTTCGCTTGGGATAAAAGCCTGTGCTAAAATAAATGTTAAACCAATGATACTTATCATGGGTATCAAGAATTTGTTTTCAAACGAACAAGCAATAAATGAAATAAATAACAAGACGTGTAGCATGTGCATTCTGTCTGTCGATTAACATTAATTATAATGATTATTATTTATTAAATTTATCATCATTATTAATTATTACTATTATCATTTTACCATTCCCTATATGTTCTCTAAACATTTCACTATGTGAAAATCCATTGGAAGGTGCCTGTTTCTGAAATGCTGGAAATACGCCACATCGAAAATCTTTTGGTTCCCCCATCACACGCAGTGAGTAAGTGAGCCCTTTCACCCGGTCTGTGCGCTGTATCTATTCAGTTTCAGACACATATGATTCTCAGTTATTGCGAACAGCCGGTTTGCATGACCAATCGGGTGTGCCTAATAAACAGACCACTGAGTGCACACCGTGTAAGTGAGATTTTTTCCATACTGCGCAGCAAATGAACGCCATTGGTGTCCGTCAGATTTAGTACAGCTTAGTTGCCTGAGTGGGGATTAAAAAGGTCTATAATCTGTGCATTTAGAGATTTGTTTAATCCTATTGCCAACAATCTGTTATCGTAAGAAGCACGTCAAAACTCCCGCTTGGGAGTCGCGTTTTTATTATCAAAGCGTGTAACGAACAAGACGGCTGCCATGGCGTCCTAAACAGCGTTAATCTCTCAGTTGTTACTTAGCTCTTTGTTCATTTGTAAATGAAGGTTTCATGGCTTTGTTGTGTTTATCATTATAAAGAAATTTGGGAAACATTAATTTAATTGTGTCTGATTGGTATTATTCCCTCCTAAAGGGTTCTTTTACATTTTACCGTGGTGAGAAAGTTAACCTTAAAATGTTAGGCTTAATTGCATGGTGTTTTGATTTTAATTGGTTTTACCCAAGGTGATTTTCTATATACAATGTCGCAAATGTGTTCCCAAACTAATTCAGGTTAAATATCAGGTACAAAAACAGAAAACCTCACCCTGAAATCACAACCTTAACCACTATACTCCTTTCCATCCCTTTGTGAAGGTGTTTATTTTAAGAAACCGCTCACATCAATGGATGGATTTATCAAAGACGTTAATCCTCAGTGGGTAACAATAGTGTTAAGGGAAAAAAAACAGCGTAGTCCAAATGTGCTTCTGGTTTTGTCAGCTGCTGTAGATGTGAGTTTATAACAGGTTTTGAGTGTCGCATTTGCATTTAAACATTAGCTATAATGTGCTTTGGTTGTTAAGAACATAAGAACTACAAATGAGAGGAGGCCATTCAGCCCATCAAGCTCGCTTGGGCAGAACTTAACTAATAGCTCAGAGTTGTTAAAATCTTATTGTTTAGTTGTTTTCCATTAGTGACCTTTTGAGACAACTTTCTCTGTTGTTTAACCAAATTTGCATCAGAATTGTTACTGTTATCAATATGACAGCTGTTATTTCCTGAAGTGATTAATGTTAAGTATAATGCATTTGGGATTTGAACTTGGATCCGCAGATGCTCTGTCATTGAGATCACCCCCTTTATCAAGTGTCGGAACCACTTATGCAGGACAAGCAAATCATTCACGGTGTGATTGTGACACTGTGTCAGTCCTGGGGGAGGGAACCTTGGGTGAGTCAATGACAATTTATTCCTATATTATTCTGTTTGGAACCCCAGCCATGAGAAAATGAATTCATACGTAGAGCTTCACTGCTCACCAGAGGGACGAGTTTGTCACTGTAGGTGTGGAAATGTTGGCCGGCAGCGGTGGAACTCGCTGCAAAGGTCAGATGGTAAGGATGACTGAGAGAGGCATTTCTCATTGTCTATTCCCAAAAGGAAAAGGGTCAGTCATAGAAAAACAGCGCAGACCGCCTCATAAACCAGCCTTTATTAACAGAGTCCTTTGCATGGGCGATGGTCAGCAAAGATTCCAATGCATGCAGCTGTAACAGATTCTATATTCCACAAATGGTTTCTTTATTGCTCGTCTTTACATCCAGAGACATTCTGCAGCATTGTCAGTTTTGCTCTTTAAAGCATTGCTTTGTTGTTATTTTGTATGCACGGCCTCCCATTTTCTGAAGAAAAAAAACTCATAAAAATGTCTGCTTTTGTGTGTGACGTCTAGGAACTTAAGGAACAATAATATCCCAAATTTAAGTCCTTTTTGGTTTGTTTTTTAGGACTTGCTTTTGTGCCTCAGGGGACAGAAAATGGCTGCATTCTGCTTTTGATGTGCAGCCTAATTGAATTCAGTAACGACAATGCAGGAGAGGAGCACTCAGACCGTCACAAAGAAATGAAGTCAGCTCCTTAAGTAGGTTTCTAAAGACCCCCGAAAGCCCCGAGGCTCCACACACCATCTCCTCCTCCATTCTTGCATGATCGTGTCCCGTTGCGGCCACACAACCTACCTTAGCAGACAGATCCAAAGCCTCAGGTGGGCTCCAAGAATGAAGAGGAGCGAGCCCCAAAAATACAGAAACGCAACTCAAGTCTCACGGCTTCTGACTACTGACCTAATATTAATTTAGAAAAGCCTGAATTTTGTCAGAATCTCTATAGCCACCATCTCTAGACAAATGCAGTATCACCTGCAGTAATATTCCAATACCAAGATTTCATATACCGTGTATTGACTGGTCAGGAAGTCATTTCAAAGCAAAGAATATCAGTCAAAGCAATTATATTTTATTCATATTCCTGATCTAATTCCATACAGTCTTGAAGTCTGCCCTCATGGCTAAATGCAGAAGTAAAGTAGTAATAGAAATATTTTGATTTTTGACACCACTAACATTTTTCTCGGCAAATAACTCTAGGTCCTCATCCATTGAACCCAACCCGGCTTACTGCCATCACCAACCATGCATTTTATTTTTTTAAAAAAGCAAATGTTTCTAGTTTGCAACCCTCACCCTCAGGGAAGGGTTTTGAGGCTGGTGTTATCAGCATAACCGCTCAGGTGAGCTTGACATTTAAGTTACCTCCGTCATTAGGGTTAAGGTTACAAATCATTCCTCTGCCCCACAGGCAGCAGTGACAAGAAAGTGACCTTTGGGAAGTTCTAACTAAAGATCATGGGGGGGGAAGCTGTCAGCTAAGTCTTCCATTAATTGTCTTATGCTACTAAGGAATCTCTGACAGCTGGTTGAGTCTATTACCCTGTACAGGATAAGTGATATATGGGTAGTTGGTAAACATTACCCGCCTAATAAAAAAAGGAGTATTAAATTCTGTGGACAACGTTGCATCTTAGACGTGCCCGTTATTACGGGAACGTGACTTAAATACCTGATGCAGCATTATGACCGAAAATCTCAAAAGTTTAAATGGCTAAATATTTTATTGTCTGTACGTTAAAAAAAAAAATCAAGGACTACCACGTGTAAATAAATGCTATCAAATGTATAAAAAGCTAAAAAGCTTGAACGAGTCAAGCTTTTTTTTTTTTTGCATAAGAACTCCCCTCACAACATAATGAGTTTTCTTAATTTCTTCGGTCAGACCGGTTGGCTTCATAATTAACTGAGTCACTCTAGGGGTGATCAACAGGACCAGCTAGAGTCCCTCCTCACTTTGTTATGGGATGACAGCCACCATGGGCATTTTTCGCGGTTTCCTCCCTGACTATAGTGAATACGATAAACACCACTCAACCATGCAGCTGCACCCTGATCATTCTTAACATGGAACTCATTTTCTGTCACTCAACACCCATTATTAGCTTACCTACCACTTTTCGCCAATCTGACATCCCTGCCTGGGGTGGGTTTTTTGTTTCTACTGCCTCACTTAAAAAGTCGTAATTACAGGGGTGTGACAATGAAACAAACACCTGGTTTTTGACCACAATAATTATTTAGTATGGTGCAGGGACTCCTTTTTTGGCCGATACAGTATCAATTCATCTTAGGGGTGACAGGTACAGGTCCTACACAGTGGCCAGAGGGATTTTGAGCCAGGGATCGGGCCAAAGGGGTGGCAAGGGTGGCAATTGCCACCCCCAACAGAGCACCCCTAGTACGACCCCGCTGGAAATGGTAAACATTAAAATATATCAGTGAGGATATCGGGCAAAGATTTGAGCGGAAAACTAATTTCCGAATACGATCGAACTCATCCCGACGCAGCAGTACCCTGTGCGTGCTGCTTACTGACATGTCATCGGCTAAAAACTCTGGCAGTGGCACGCGTTCCTACATGATCCAAAACACCCCCACGGTATTGATAACACCAGTGGCCTGTGCTACGAAGCGGGGTTACTGGCTTGTCTGGGTAACTTTGCGAGTAACTTGATGACGTGTGTTGCAACTTCGCGATTAACTTGTACTATGGCGGATAGGTTTTACTCAAGGCATGACTCTATGGCAATTTACGCTGTCTCAAACCTGCTCCGAGCAGTTTTTGTTCTTGGTTAACTCGATATTTCCGCGTAAGCCAGCCGTATATGAGCATCGCCCACCGGCGTACCTGGATGATCCGTACGACATTAGCGGGCGAGTCGTGAGTGGCTTTCTCTGTCAATATGTATGAAATGGAGCAATGGAATATAACATGCAAACAACGTATTAATTAATGACGGTTAGAGAGAAACTTATTCTGAAAACCCGAGCGGTGTGCATTATTTCCTGTAGTCCACTGATCAAAGCACACTTCACTAGATGTGCCTGTACCAGTCTAGTTTTTAAGTTATTAACCCATTCATGTATTGTCCTATTATACGGATACATTCGAACATTCAAAAATTAATTACAATTCGTACGTAAAGCAATCTGGGAAACAAAGGGGTGTGCAACAGTCGCCAAGAGCCCAAAATGCTAAACTACAATGTCATTACAGCTGGAAGGACCTATTATATTAGCTATATTAACACGATTTGGCACAAATCACGAAATGGTTTAAAGCGCAAAAATAATCGGTGTGCATCGATGTCCGTGTACTGGACATAACGATTCTGTCATTAAAAACGCCCCACCTTCCGTTAAAAGTTATTAAAGCCAGAAAACTGAATATCGAACATTAGGCTAACTAAATTTACCGCGGTGACAGGTTCCTAGTCTTTTTCTCACTACACATATGCTTCTGTTTTGTCCTGTTGTAAATCATTTGTTTGTTAAACAATGGTTCACCTTCTATTAAGTGTCATATGAAGACACCTTTTTCTTATTAGCTGTAAAACATAGAAACACGTCATTAAGTGCAGGCTTGACGCAACAAATCTTTCATAATGAGTAGAAATATACACATAGCTCTACCACTTGACATGATGTTTTTATATTTCATCTTGACTTGCTGCCACGTACGCTTTCTTGCATTTGAAATCATTATTGTTAACAGTAGGTTTACATTATGAGTAACATCACAGTAATGGAACTTTAGGGAGCATTACATTACTTAACAGCAAATAATAGGTGAGTTCTGAATTGTGTCGCATCTGTGAGCCTCTGTATTTATTAGCAGCATTCCAATTCTTTCCAGAAAATACTTAACAGTCTAATACTCGGTCGTGAGATATTTTAGACCACGCTTTATGACCATGAAAATGTACTTGTGCATTTACTCGGTCGGCAGTACGTTGCCAACCGTTGGTATTGGACTTTCTTTGCAGCGTTGATTTAAACTCCTCATAATCCTGCAAAATTAGCATGCAGTCTTCCTCCGTAAAACATGGAGATCGCGCATGAGACAAACGGTGACTTGCGCTGCCGAACGTGCTCCATTTATGAGAACGCGCACAAACTCCAATGCAGTTAACACCGATGTAACAAATCAACTTAACTGGCGTCGTAGTACTGATTAACACCGATTCCGACAACCCAATTTTGTCAGACCCCGCGTTCAGCACCACCTTCAGGGTACAACGTGTGAATCCTTGGCTGAACATGGTCCTCCGTAATGGTTCCTTGGCAGTGATGCACCAATTTAGAACTAGTAGTTGGCCTAAGGAATGTCATGATATTGCAGCCTGATCCACCACCGTGCTACACTCTGGGTATATGCCACAGCGTAGGTGGTAAGCTTCTCCTCACCAAAACTCTCCTGGATGTGGGAAAACCAGTGAAGGTGGTCTCAGAGAACAGTACACGTTTCATATTATCCATAACCTAAGAATTATGCTGATGGCTCTAGCAGTCTGACCATGAATATTGACCCTATGGAAACAGGAAAGTCGAGGTTCAATCAAATTCAGTTTATTTTTATATAGCGCCTTTCACAATAGTCGTCCCAAAGTGCTTTACATGGATGTATTGCGATACATGAAAACATCATTAGAGAGAAATACAGAATGTGGAAAAAGGAAGGAAATGAATTGCCAGAAGACGACGGAGGAGAGGAAACAAAACTCCCAAGTAAGGAGAAAAGAAAAACCTCTGTGGGTCCAATGTCAACTGGCTGCCCCCCAGGGGATACTAACATTACCGAAAACAGAAACGAGGGGACTTCCTTGCTAAAAGGGAGGCATAAGCTGTGAGGCGCACATTTTATTCTGCCGTGAGCTGGGCAGCCGTGTTTGTATGTTCTCCGGATACGGTCTGGGTTAGTACCTGGGCATCCCTGTCAGACAGCTTCCTCTTGCATCCACAGTTACTCCTGTCGGATGTGCTGCATCCTTTGTGGCGGTATGCCGACATTACCTTGGGTAACCTGGCTGTCGACGCGCAACAAAAACTAGCTGTCCTGGTCACAGATGATTCAGTGAGATGTGCACCAACAGTTTGTCTCTCTTCTTTTGAACCAGGATACGTCTCTCATTATGTTGTGTGGATTTCTATATTTTACGCACAGCTGTGCTATTGCTCTGCTAATTCAAGCTTCAATTATTTTATTATTGTAATCATGCAATTATTAAATAATGTAGAAAAACTGTTTGTGGCCAACAGGGGGCCCCATCCAAACGTGTGGTTTGAGCGGCGGTAGGCACTGTCGCTGATCCCTGTGTGCAGTGTGGAGGAGCTCCTGTCAGCGGCAGGCCTGAGCTCAACTAAACCTCAAATGTTTTCTATGTCTTTTACACAGGCGTTTTCCCTCAAACCGACACTGTAGCACACGGAAATCTTTATGAACGCATACTCCTTTTCACCTAGCACATTTAGTATTCTGATCAAGGACGACAGCTCCTTTTCCCCCCCAAGTCTCAAAACACCACTGGACGGTTCACAGATGCGGCCCATTTGACACTGTAATGTGACAGGAAACAGATTCACTTTTTCAATATGTATGGCTTTACTTATAAGGAAAAGAAAAAAAAAAAAATCTCTGGAGTATGTGGTACAGTGGTCCAGATTCTTAAAAAGATGTCAGACTTTGAGTACAAAAAACAACAGCCGCTTAATGTAACCTTACTGAGAGACAAAAGTAATGCTGAAAACTAATATGCAACTTACCGAGATGTAAAAAACATACTGAACTTATAGGACGTTTGTACATTCCTAGATCACACATTTCATTCCACTGTGCTTGCTGAATTTGCTGAGAATCCTTGGCAATAACAAGACTGCGGACTGTAATGCAAAGTCTATAGTTAAAGGGCACCCAGAGCCTATTAATCTCACACCTTTTTTCAAAAACACACAGTCTGATCTAATAAGTCCACATTAAGCACCTTCCGCACGTTTTTTCCTTTTTGGGCGAGGTTACTGCGGTACCATGTAATGAATCCATGGACAACATAAGTGATGGGCTGGTAACAAGAGGATTCGCTTTATTTCTTATTCTCTAGAGAAAAGGCGCAATGTTTCACACAGAATTAAAAGGCCGTTCCATGTTGCAATGTCTTTAAATGGGGAAAAACCAAGAGGGGTAAAAAGCAAACCAAAATGTAACACTGCTCACACAGTAAAGGCACAAAGGAAATCACAGATGCCATGCACTAATTTCAAAGCAGAAACACAGATTGTCCTAAAGGCACTTTTAACTGGCAGAACGTGCGAGTTCTCCAAAGGAGGTCTGTAAACCATTATAGGTGAGCAGTGCATGTTCTATGAACCCCCTTTAAATACCGCTCACAGACCACTGCACAATGGCCGCTTTGTGGCCCACTATCGACTGCCTGTCACTCCGGCAGTCGGCCAGCTGATGGGAGGTTATCTGCTTATCCCTGTGCAAGCACTGCTTGATGAAAAGGAAGTTTCACACGGAAGGCGAGGGGAATGCACTCCTTTTAGGTTCCAGCCCTAGACCTTCGAGTAATGGTGCAAATTGAATGGTGCAAACAAAACAGGCCTAATATTTTGCCTTGACAGGCTTTTGTGTCTATGCAAGTCTGGAAATCAGGCACACGATACAGTAGTAAGAGTAAGGCTTTCTAGAACCAACCAACTGAAACCATCTGGCAGTCTTGGTTCTGAAGGAAAGATCAGCAGCAGCCCTCCCCGTGGAGCAATGACTTCCATGCAATCAGTGCAACAGGGCTGGTTTTATGCATCTGCTATAGATTTTTAAAGAAATATGATGCTGAGGTTGTTAAAAATATTGAAGCTCAAATATGACAAAAGACTGGAGGTAGGGACAGCACCTGTACTTTAAAGAATTTTAATCTATAGACAAAGATTTTATTAAAATCAGACTTAAGAGTCTGTACTCATCCATCCATCTCCTAATTATGGTGGATATGGTCATTGGGGGTGGAGCCTATTCCATGCAGCATAGGTAGGGGAACACCCTTGACGGGATGCCAGTCCATCAGAGGGCGCATACAAACACACCACAGGCAATTCAAATACGCCGGTTAGCCGAACTGCATATCACTGGACTGCAGGAGAACACGGGTGAGCCCAGAGGAAATCCACGACACATGAAACACACACACACACACACACACACACACACACACACACACACACACACACACACACACACAGGCTGTCACCCGGCTTTACTCATATATAGTTATTATAAACTTATTATATACTCATAAGATGAACTAAAAGAATAGTATATCATAAAACTAACCCGACTAAGCCCCCGCCCCCCCTCCCCAAATATAAAATTTTTAAAAAACAGGTTAGTCTCACATGACCCCGGCGGTCCCCGGAGAGACACAATCGTGCTCTTCACAGAAGCGCGACCCGACCCGTGAATATAAATGAAGGTCAAAGTGTGAGGAAAAACCAGCGTGCTGGTGTCAGAAGGCAGCAGGGCACCATAAGCAATGACAGCCAGAGGGCACGGCTGGGCGAGGAGGCACATGCAGATGCCCTGCGTCTTCGTCAGATTAAAAACACACCAAAGCATGTGGGGCTCAGCGAGTCGCTCAGCTCCAGATGTCCTGCAGGTACCGCTTCTCCTCCCGCAGTACCGCCACTGCCTTCAGCGCCTCAAGCTTATCCACCTGCAGGTACTCGCCAGTTATCTCGATCAGGGTGTCGTTGACATCTTTAGCCATGTTTTTGGCGTCCCTATGGTTTAAAAAAAAAAAAAAGAATCAGCGTGTGGAAGCGAGAGGTCCGTCGGCGAGGAGGCTGCAGAAGAGTCTCGTTCTTGCTGCTCAAACACCCAAACTGCACTTGAAGGGCGTCATTTGCGCGTGTAGAGCCCCAGGATCGCCCCAGGGCTGCTTCATACCTCCCCCCCCCCCGTGGAAAAACGGAGGCATCCACTCACCCGCAGACATAAAAGCAGCCTTTCTGTCGGAGGAGGACGTTGCAGATGGCCTGGGAGTTAAGGCGGAGGTTGTGCTGCACGTACTTGGGTGGGGGTTCTGCCCCTTCGTGGGGGTCCCGGGAGAAGCTGACCTTCAGGTGGGTGAGGGTGCCGCTCGTCACGAACGTCTCCAACTCCTCCCTGCGATGGGGGGGAGGGTTATTAAACCGGAGAACAGCAGCCACCCGACATCAGGGACAGCAATGAGAAGCATGTGACAAGCAGGTAGGGTTAGACAACAAATGAAATATAAAAAGTAAACATGATTAGTCAAAGAAGGTTCAGTCGTGATGGGGGGGGGAATAAGACCCCAAAACTGGCACATTCCTGCTACAGCTCAGAAGACATGATTTCATGGGCAAAGCAACCTGTAACATCCCACGTTACAGTAACGTGGGAATAAGCCACAGGCGAGGGGAGTCCTCTGCTAATCCTCACATCATGGTTCATTTAGCAGGTTTTTATCCAAAGCTGCAAGAATCAGAGGTCAGGATCCGACACTTCCTGGAGCAATTGCCATTAAGCATCTTGCTTAACCCCAAGGGTTGAATCACTCTGCCAACCACAGGATTTGAACCAGCAACCTTCTGCTCACAGGCACAGAGCTGCATACTGCATACTTTAAGGTTTCTATCGGAATGACCAGTCATTCTTACTCTTAGCCAGAATCCCATGAAACACATTAGATTAAAGCAGGGGAACTTGGTCCATGGTAGGCCAGTGTGGGTGTGGCTTTTTGGAAAGATCTCTACATCAGCCAATAACAGTGGGTCCTCGGGACTGGAGTTGAGAACCACTGCTTTATTATTGGTTGAATGCGAGGTCATCCTAAGAACGCGCACAGACACCCTTGGAACCGGTTCCCCACTGGTTTAAAGGCATGCTCAGATACTCTTGTACTGTGCTGCGCTCCCTCACTTCATGACACTGGCCCCGGCCTTGAGCGACTCAGCCACCAAGGTACGCTATTGCGAGGCGTTCCTGGAGGAGGAGGAGGAGGAGGATGCGTCCGAAAGTCACAGAGCACCTCCACCCCAGAGGTCACCTCAGCCTTCGCTCACTTGAACAGCCTCCCCAAGCCACGGCTGTAACATCAGTATCCGCTGGCGGCCAGGTTAACGCGAAACCACTGACTCCGTCCCTCTCCCGCCAAACCCCTGTACTTTTCTGCCTTCTGATATTTGATATTTACACAAAAAAAAAATATATATATATATAAATCTCCCTCTCGACCTGACCTTCACTGGGCTCTAGGTGACCCGCTACACAAGCTGAGACGGCTAAATAAAAATTGCAAACCGTGGGAGAAATAGCCTGCCTGTCTGGATTAATTTAGCAGACGGTGGGTGATATCGATTTCAGACCCTTTATACAGATGTCAAGTGCTCGGGCCGATTAGGAATTTATGTAGAGCTCTGCAGTCATAGCGGGATCCCGGTCGCCCGAAAGCGGGGCTTAGGACGCGATACGATACCAAACACGAGCCTTGTTTTACATCATCCTCTTTATGCTGCGCGGCTTCCTGAGTCGATGTCGGCAGAAACGGCGCCGCTGATAGCAGACGCGTGCTGCGGCGGAGTCAAACTACACTCCACGCAGCTAAAGCACGAGAGGCTGCGTGTCGGAAAAGCAGAGGAAACCGGAGAGCGGCACTCAGATCATTACCCGTTTTCCCGCTAAATTTACCCAAACCTGCCAGTACGCGGTGCATTTTTTAATATTTGTATATGGTACATATTTGCATACAATATAAAAGTCTGAATTAGCGAGGAAATAGACTTTGTACATTTATCTTTTTTAAAAATACTAATTATAGGGAATGAGCATATAGATCCCGAAGAGATTTAAAACAAAACCTACTAGGTTAAGCATACAGGGATATGAAAGCAATTTTTCAACAGTGGCTAAAACAAACTGCACACAGATTGCTTTATAAAACAATAAGACACAGTTTTGCATCATGCCAGCTTCTCTTCACTACATGATAGTCATCGTGTCCCCTTGTCACTCTATCCGTCTGGTGTTGCTGATGTCAGACACACTGCTCTCGCCACGTATCCGTTCACCCCATCACAGATTCAGTTGACACATTGATGTGGGAAGGAGATTTAGCAGCTTCAGATATGCAGTATCCCAGCACGGCTTAAACAACTGGTGGGTATCGAGCGTCAAGGACTGTATACCAAGGTGCTCTTACCGGAAGAGAAAGTCTCGATCTTCATGGCGGCAGCCAAAGAATAGCCACGTCTCCCCGAAAGTTGTCCCCCGGTCCTGCTGCCGCTGTTTCTCCCTGTAGGAAAAATTCGTGACTTTACATAATAAACGATACTCTGGGATTCAATGCAAGAAAGAACACGATTAGGGGAGAGTTGGCTGAAACATCTATAACAGGTGCTTCTGACAGCAACAGGCCAGAAGATTAGCATCTAAATACGCTAAGAATCCAATTCCCAGTTTGGCTAATTATTAGGGACCAATATGCAGTCATAACCTTTGCTCTATACCAGGAAACTACAGGCAAATGAGGATTTACTCAGCTTCTGAGATGAGCCAACTTCTTTTTCCCCCCCTGGTTAAAATGTGTGCATGTTAAAAGTCAGGGATTTTCCTTGGGGGAACAGGGCCCAGGCGGCCCTGTACTGATGAGTCATAACGGAGGGGCACCGGGGCCTATCGAGGCGCCACACCTGCTGCCTGGCAGTGGCTGGGCGCCAAGAGCGCGGAGAGCACGGGGAGTTTGAGTGTGATGCCAGTGGGGGCTGCTCAGGGCATACCGAAAGCCCCCTTAAAGACCACCCCCCCGAATACACGTCACAGTAGAACCCATATCCAGGGAGGCTCACTAACTATGAAATTGGCTCAGTACTGAAGCAAAATGAAAGGGGGGGTATGAGGGAGCCTTAAAAAACACCTGCGAAAAACGACCTTTTTTGGCAAACAAAGTTTTTGTTTCTTTTGAAAGGCATATTTTGGTAAGCTTTAACGGTACAAATTTAAATTGAGATGCACTTTAGCACTGCAGAGCTATCATTCTATATAATACTTTTTACACATGCATGCGCACGCACACGCACACGCACACACACACACCTCCTGGAGGCCCAGAATCCAATGCACTTAGCTGATTAAGATGCGTTTGAGCAGGGAAATCTGCAAATAGGTCCAGTACCAGAACTACAGAACCCTACGCTACAAAAACAGGGTTATACAGATTACAATGAAGTACAATGCAAAAAATTTAATATTCCCTTTGAATGTTTTGCTTTGTTTGTGGGTTAATTCTCAGATAGGGTAAAGAACGTGTATTCAATGTAAATTTATGAGCCAATCTAGTATCTGTGTTCTGAACCACTTTAAAAATAAAAAAAATAAAAAGCCAAGTCTGTTAACTTCAGGTCATTCAGAAGATCATGGTCAGGAACAGTTAACCAAGAAAAGCATCCGCACAACCCCTCTTCAATTCCACGTCACACTTGAATTCCTTTCAATAACAGTTCAGTGGCATTTGGGGGAAATTAATTAACAGACTCACAAAGACTTGCTCAGTGATTAAAGGCAATTCAGAGATGCTGCTTTAGCTGAATGGCATACAAGATTGTACTGGGCGCAGAACACAGACTAAACATACAAGTCACACCATATCATGTTACAGACCTGTGTGTGAACTCACGACAGGGTTAATGCAGACAATAAACAAGTGCATGGGTATTTATTTCTGTGTGAAACTGGATTAAATCAGATTTTACTGATGGTTTTACCTACAGCAGCAGAACCCTTTCAGACAGCTGGACGTTTTCAATTAGATGGGGTACAAAAGTTGGGCCTTTCCTGAAACTCAAGCCTGTAACCTTCTGGCTAAGAGGACACAGCTACAGCCGGTAACACTCAAACACAAACACCCCGGGTAATTACATCCACATCGTTTGTATTGACATTCTGTGTTTGGAAACAGTTCCTGGGGGAAAATAAAGTTCAGTTGCACCGAGTTTTAAAACGCAGACAAACTTTTTATGCAATATGTACTTCTGGGTGAAGATCTGGTGGCATCTATTGTCAAAAATATACACGTGTTTGAAATCAGACAGAAGGCAAAGGGCTTTTCATGGCATTGCAGTTCTGACAAAGACAATATACACACTATAATTGACAATGCATATGTGCATCAGGAATACTTATGTAAATATCAAACTGAAAGGCGTTTGATTCTGAGGTCTAGACAATTTATTCTATAATAAAATTCCAACAACCTAAGGAACAAAGGATACTTTTTATCTTGTAAGCTTGACTTATCAGATCACATAACAGGATGGAAACAGGACAGCGGGGAGTTCTAGAACGTTCGACTGTCACCTCCGAGGATCACGCTCAATTCATATGAATTTATATCCTCCTGAAAATAAAAATAAGACGAAGATAAACAGAGCAAACTGAGAACTGTGCAAACCAATATAAGATTCGCCTTCGTATGATGACCAAGATGAAGGAGCAGGATGTCTCCCATCATTGGCACAGAGGCATTATTAACACGGACATGGATAAGTGTGTGTGTGTGTGTGTGTGTGTGGCCTGTGATGGGTTGGTACCCCATCCTGGGTTGCTCCCTGCCTTGCACCCATAGCCTCCACGATAGGCTCTGGACCCCCCCGCGACCCTAAATAGGATATATGGTTTCAGAAAATGAAAACACGCCTTAATCAAGTAACAGATTCAAGTGATTGTTTCCCCTCATGTATAGATGGTTGCCTTTAATGACGGAATGATTTGCAATTAACATCTGCGCTACCCAACCATGCTGCCTCAGAGCATCAGTAGATGTTAAAGAAACAATGTTGGGCTTTACCTTAATTTAAAGCGTCTTTGCAGCCCTCCCACAGTTCTGAACGAAAGAGAAGAACTTTACCCTTAAAACCAATAGCTACTCAGCCAAAGCGTGGCATGACCTGGATCGTCTGCGCACCGTAGGGTGCAATTACCTGCGAGAAACGCAAGCTCCCCAAAGTATGCTTTTTATCATCTGGGAGCTCGGCATCCAATCAGGAAATGAATTCCAGTAAAATAGGTTTAGTAGGCTTTTTTTGCAGTCAAAAAGGGGATCAATAGCAATATGAAAACCTGCTCTCCGTTCTACATCAGGCGGTGAGGTGAAAGAGCTACATCATGAATACAAATGAAGCTTTCTGTTTCTGCAAAGAACAGAAAGCTAACCTAAGAAAAATACTTCTACAGGTAAGAGCATTTTTTTGTTAAACAAACAATGACAGTCTGGCCGATATAATGAAGCGACCGGCCTGCCAGGTGCAGTGGTTAAAGTTAGCGTCTTAACGCAGTTCATTCTCAATGCTTTCACCCAAAAGCATGTTGCATCCAATGGAGGACAAAAGCTTCATAAAGCTTCTACATGGTCTTGCAATGATTGAAAACAGTTCCTTTTTTCCCAACACGTTCAAAAGGAGCCCATTGTTACAGGAAGTGTGGACATCTCAGGAAGGCAGCTTTAGAAATCACGATGCAAAAAGGAGCGCCCCATGGTGAATGGACTAAAAACAAAATGCAGTTTCTCGTTTTAAAACCGTTGGGACAGGGGATGCTCTGAATTAAATTTCCTGGTGTCACCGAAAGGCTTCACAAAACCACATTGAACTCCCAGAGCCTAAAAATGTACTCCAAAGTTCGACTGGAACAATAGTCTCTTGCCTTTTCGGGAGTGTTTCACCGGTGGCGGGAAGGACGAAGGCCCTAAATTGTAAGATGACCATTTTGAGTCCCAGATTTGTGCTCCTGTAGAATTTCCTGCAGTTATACTCTCAGCTGAGGCACATGATTATGATCCTGCTACACATGCAGCTGCATGGATGTGGATGGGGGGGAACACAATTCTGGATGAAAGAAATCAGTCAAATAATGAAAACCACCGAAACAGCCGCAGCAGTCGCATGATTCTCTGACTGCAGACACAGAATATGCACCATGAAAACAAGTCTTCCATTTCATCTTCAATACACACACAGATTTAAATTTTGATTAAAATTCCGAGGGCCCAGTCTCCAGCCTCTGAAGGTCGACTGTGTTTGAGAATAGTTCCTCTGCATCTAAAACTAAGTTCTGGAAGCATCTCGAGAAACACAAAAGTTGAATTAAGCATAACAGGCATGCCTGTTGCCATGCATTTTCTGAGGTTAAACCGCCAAATTTGACTAATCCCTTAAAATCAGTCCATGGCCACATGAAGCCCAGAATATGTTCAATTAGGCTTTGTCATTAATAAATACCTCTCAGGTCCCTCCGGTTACAGAGCTGATAACTGAACCCGGGAGCCACGCAACATATAGTGCAAAAATTTCACACTGATCAGAAGAAAATGAACACACAACGTGCTATTCCTCTATAAAAGGGGTACAAGCCTCTTTCTGCAAGGAACAGCATCAGTCCCCCTGAGGTTACCAGATGTGGAAAAAGTCGGCCATGCCGCAATTTTACAGATTAGCAGTATAGTCCAGCCAGCCCCTCCACCCCAGAGGAAATGGCACCACCCAAATTAGTTTTGGATCATTCCTTCCTACTGCTGACACCATGTGTTATGGTTAGGGGCTCCGGTGTTTTACATCTGTTTGTATTAAGGCTGAATAGTGGCGTCTCGGCCTATGGGGACCGGCCCCCTCGCAGGGGCACGCGACGAGCGAGCTGTAACTGCGGCTACGCACATCTGGGACGTATATATATTTAAAGAAATAATAAACTGTCAGGAAATACGAGGCCGCGAGGAGTCCGCTCGGGACAAGGACGAGAGCGGTGGGTGACGGAGCGCACGGTGCACTAGAGCGCCATGGCGACCTTGTGGCACACGTGCGGGGGCATCAGAGGGGCCCCACGGCGCATTCATCAGCTCCAGAGAGCATCGCCGACGTGGCAGGTCATCGGGCAGGTTGGCGGGTCATCATGCGGGTCATCATGCGGGTCATCATGCGGGTCATCCAGCTCGTACTGCTGCTCCTCTCCCAGTGTTTGGTGCAAGCGGACAAGGCCAGAGGACTCCATCCATTAGGAAAAGCTCCCGGACCTTTTGTGTCTCCATTCTTAATACTTCTGATTACATGACGAACACCTCGTCCTCCACAGATCACAAGTTCAACTGGTATAATTCCTCAAAATGCCAAGTGGTGCTTAGTAATGTAACAAGCAACGATCAATCGACTAGGACCTTAAATCGAGTCACATGTAAACACTGGAAATCATTTACAGACTATTGCAAGGGGCTACCGTGTGTGGTGCAGTGGGTTAGGAAGCTGAGCCTATGACTGGCTGGTCACTGGTTGAAATTCCAGGTCTGCCATTAATCCCTAGTTGCTCCGGGGACTGTCTGACCCTGCTTTCAATTGTACGTCGCTTTGGATAAAAGTGCGTGCTAAATAATTTTATTTATGGTCTTATTACATGCGGTTGATGAAAATACACATTCGTAGAGATGAGTTCAGTTCTCTGAATTGTGATATCCCTGTCTGTATGTAAGAATTTGTCCAGCATATAAATTAATAAGTATAAGCAAGGTATACTTGACACGAGCCCCTATCTGTATCGAGTACGCAGTGCAGCAAGGAGCCAACTTTATTCTACTTTTGCACACAGGTGTCAGACTTTTGAAGCACGGCGATAACGCCAAGAGTTTGCGGGATGTTCTTTACTGGAAGTTAATTGATTCTCCTGGGGTTATCACTTGCCTAAAATGAACTTATTTTCACTTCACTTTTCCTTACACTGGAAAGCGATGCTCCTGAGGCCAACCCCCCCCCCCCCCCGCCTCAAGTTGGAATATTCCGGCATAACTTTTTGGTATCCGAGCATAAAGAATGCGAATATAGGATGGAGAAACATGTCAGCGTGCTTGTCTGACCACTGGAAATCCACTGGAGCTGCTGCTATGGAACTCTGGGACTAAAACCTGCAACCTCTCTGGCAAGCGAGCAAAGGTAAGCTTATCATGTCCTATTTCTGCGCGAATACGGCAGACCCAATACCTGTGCTGGAGGAAGCCGATGAAAGGGGCGACGCCCGTCCCGGGCCCCACCATGATGATGGACACGGTCGGGTCAGAGGGCAGGCAGAAGGCAGAGCTGGGGCGGAGGCTCACGCACACCTGGGAAGCACACAGGGCCCGATTGGGCCAAACCGGCACCAGTCATTCCATCGCTCACAGAGAGCAGCACGTTCTGTTCATGGCCTTTAAGTGACGGCAGCAAGCAGAGGACGAATCCCTCGGTCTGCTCCCAAAAAGTCGGTCTCGTTTTGAGCTCAGCTCACCTTCAGGGAGTCAGAAAGGTCAGGGTTTCCTAAACGGGGTTCGGCCGCCCCGTGGGGGCGGAGGATGGGTGAGACTTTGTCCGACAGCCACCCCGTGCACACTCCTCTCCTGCTGATAGGACGTCCAGGGCATGGTGGAAATTCCACCACGTTGAAGACAATATGCAGCTTCCCAGGGTGACGGAGGCTGGAGCTGTGGAGGGTGACGGAGCCGGGATGAGTCCTCGGTTGAGGCGCTCGTCCAGGGCCAGCGGCCCTTCTCTCTGGGGACCCCTGCTGGCCAAACTGTTCATCGTTTACCTCATGCCCATTGCCGGTATACAGTACTTGCAATAGCACTGCCAGGGATCTCTCACAAAAGTAAGCCGCTTAGTAGCGGGAGTCGTCTTTGGGAGCCACATGTGAGCAACTGACACGTTTTAAAGGCAGCCAACACTGTAAACCACCTCCTGCTTTGCAGATTCAGACTTACTGGGACAATGTGGGGAGACTCCACAAGTTATTACGCAGAGTTTGTCAGAAAGCAACCTGTTCCATTCGAAACATGGAAATAACGCTTTTTGGAAGTCGTCCGCAAGCAAGTCTGAGAAATATGCTTTCAAGAAAACGAAAGCGCCCGAAAGGCCACTGCTTTAGAAAGTGATCTTAAAGTAGTGCACAATTACAGACTTACCACGCTGCTGAGTACGATCTCGGCTGCAGTTTTGGCAAGTGCTCTAAAAAGGAAATTATTTCAGTTTACTCAGAGTGCAACGCAAGGAGGCCTTTTTGAAAACCATAGCTGAACACAGTTTAATACCATTGTAGGCACTAAATTAAGAAAATTAATCAAGCAGACAAAGGGTATAGAGCTTTGCTCGATAATGCAGAGAAAAAGGAACGAGTCGGACAATAATGAAGGGGCGACTGTGGCTCACACACCCACACGTCCAAAGCCTATCCATGCATGCCAACTCTCTCACCTCCTGGCCAAAATAGAACACTGAGGTACCATCTATTTCGAGGTGCACATTTTGAGCTTGGCATCATAGCTGCCCCTGTAGGTTCGGAAATGAAACTGGCACACTCTGACATATGGGAATAGGCTGGGTTCGCCCTTGCTGCTGTACGCACAAGGTCGTTCACACCTTAGGCCTTGGCTTGCAGTTAGCTTTCCATCACCAAAACAAACAAAAAACAAAAACAAACAAAAAGGCAGACACAAAAACAGACTCAAGTCACTGCAAAGGGCGTCTAATCTGTCAATAGGCTCTATTATTATTCGAATAAGAAAAGCAATTTTGTGCATGACTATTATAGTGATGTGGCTTCAAATATAAAGGCAATATTTATTTTTCATGTTCTTGGATTCTACGGCCTATCTGACAATGCTTGCAGTTTCTCCACACGGATACCACAGGAAACAGCACAGAAGCCAAGCACAGCGAGTAGCCTGGTCAAAAGCCCTGAAGTGGTCTACTAAAGTTACATCCTTCGGCAAAACTCTAATCAACATGGTTAGAGATGCATCACAGTATATGTTCAAACTGCACTTATTCATGAAAATGATGACACCACACGCGTGTTAGAGGCAGGGAAATGGGGCAATGATGGTTATTAACGAAAACAAACAAACAAACAAACACTGACTGTGGTATTCGTCTGGATGTAAATATATTGCTTTGAATTTAGTACAGCTAGAACCTTAAAACGCTTCTGAATGTCCGCTTTAACGTTAACTAACTAGCAGACGGGGCAAAAACAAACTTGTTTGTGCCCGTGACTCTACACCAGAGCCAAGAAACCACATTAAAGTGAAAGATATACGATTATTTTTCTTTTCCGACACGGACAAACTAGCGCGGCGGCAGTGCATTACATCCACTGAGAATTCACCGTTGACAGCAAAGTGAGTCACGGGCCTGCTTGCCTGCTTATAAAAAAAGCGTTAAAAAGGCAAACCTACAGGAAACTGATACCCAGAATTCTCCTCCTTCCTGCACTGCCTGGTTTTATGCGAGGGGGCATGGGCACATTAAAAACAAGCTTGCTTAGCACAATGTTCAGATTTGTAAAGTTACACAGCAGCAATGTACAACATGAGCAACAAGACTCGCGACAGAAAATGCATATTTAATGCAAGTTTTATGTTGACTTGAACAATCTCTAAAAATGATTTTAAAAGGAACAGTGCAAATGGTATTTTTCACAAACAAGAATTAAGCTCATGGAAGCTCAGCTGATAAATGACACAATGATTAGTGGGCTAATGTTACATAGATCGTGAATAGCAATGATTCTACTGCCCTCTACTGGCCATTTTTTGAAACATTTAATACCCATCCTGTGAAACAATGCTTCAAAGTGCAGCTGGATGTGCTCACTGACCTATAAGGAGGCTCAAGGGAGGCGAGCAGGACGGGAAGGCGTACAGGAGGTCCAGCAGGCAGAGGCCGGGGTCTCTCACGAGCCTATTGTATTCAGCCGAGCCCTGCTTGCTGCATAGCTCCTGCAGCCTGCGTCTCTCAGCGGGGTCTGCTGTGCAGTCCGCCAGGGACCGGAGGAAAGCCTGGGGAGAAGCATCACACATGCTGCAGCTAGGCTCACATGCCAAGTGTACCGGCTACGCATTAGCAGTAGGAATTTCTGCTCAAAGCCAAAGAGCAGCCTGGGACCTGCCCAGATCTCCCGCCAAGTAAAACCAGCACCTTTTTGGGGACACTCCTGATCTCCAGGCACCAGGTGAGAAGGTACTGCAGGGAACAGCTCTCTGGGATGTGACTGGGAATCTGCGCGCCTGTTGGAACGACAACAAGGCAACGATGTTCCGTGAGCCCGCGGTCACCACCACGCTAACTAAGCTCATAAGCTAACGGCCGGCCCAACCGCCCACGTCTCTCACCCTTTTTCTTGGTGTCGGCCTGCAGCCGCAGCTGGACGGCATGGCTCCCCCAACCCGCCAGGCCCAGGCGACCCAGCAGGTCTGCCACCTCCGCCTCGCCGTTGGGGCAGTGCACATCGAATGAGTCCCCGGGCTGGTAGTGGACGTCGACATCCTGAATGAGAAGGAAGAAAACGATAATGAACGCCGCTTGTATTATTGCGAACTGGAAGCATTTAGGAACGACAGAAACTCGGCCACGAGGCGGCAGACCAAGTAACAGAGTGGGGTCGTCGAGTGCTGAGGGGCACAGTGTGTAAAAGTCGCTAAAACTCTGTTGTCTCAATAACTGCGGAGTTCCAAACTTCCTCCGGCATTAACGCCAGCACATGCTGTACACCGGGGGCTTCATGGAATGGGCTTCCAAGGCCGAGGAGCTACATGCAAGCCTCACATCACCAAGTGCAATGTCGAGAACACCGCCACTGGAGCAGTGGAAACGTATTCTGTGCAGTGACAAATCACACTTCTCTGTCAGGCATTCTTGACAGATGAGACTGGGTTTGGCAAATGCCAGGAGAACGCTACCTGCCTGACTGCATTGTGTCAACTGTAAAGTTTGGTGGAGGAGGGATAATGGTACGGGGTTTTATTCAGGGGTTCCATTGAAGGGAACTCTTAGACATTTTGGACAATTCCATGCTTCCAAGTATGTAGGAACAGTTTGGCGAAGGCTGTTTCTGCTCCAGCGTGACTGTGCCCCAACGCAAAAACCAAGGCCCTTAAACACATGGTTGGATGTTTGATGCGGGAGACCTTGACTGGCCTGCACAGAGCCCTGACCTCAACCCCATCAAATACCTTTGGGATAAACTAGAATGGAGATTGTGAGCCAGGTCTTCACATCTAACATCAGTGCCTGAACTCAGAAATGCTCTTCTGAATGAATGGGCAAAAATTCAGACAGATGTACTCCAAAATCTAGTGTAAAGTGTTACCCAAATCATATTCGCACATTGTGTTATAATACGTACTTTTGACTGTGTACGAAA
>JAODKF010000038.1:6804970-6820573 GCA_026779585.1 Mormyrus proboscirostris | reverse complement strand
TAAAGCAACAGCACTGAGAGGGGTTCTACTGCACAGCGTAATAAAGCAACAGCACTGAGAGGGGTTCTACTGCACAGCGTAATAAAGCAACAGCACTGAGAGGGGTTCTACTGCACAGTGTAATAAAGCAACAGCACTGAGAGGAGTTCTACTGCACAGTGTAATAAAGCAACAGCACAGAGGGGTTCTACTGCACAGTGTAATAAAGCAACAGCACTGAGAGGGGTTCTACTGAAGAAGTTTTTAAAAAAAAAAAAAAAAAAACAAAGAAACTACACGCTGGCAAAAACTAGTGATAACCAAGCCAACCAGAGAACAGGAATATTTTAACAAGCACTATTAGCTGCAAAGCTTTGAAGAAGTTTCTCTCTAAGCAACAGCCACCTTGTTGCCACCCGCAGAAGAACAACAGGACAGAGTACCTCCTCTGCAGAGCCATCTAACAGCTGGGCATCGATGAAAGAGGGAGGCAGAGTGGGCACGTTGAGGGCAGACTCGGACAACGGGGGCAAGGAGCAGGTCAGTGTGGTATGTTCTGTGCCAGACACCCCCTCTGCTGGTGCACGTTTTGAAAGCTCATGGGCTGGACCGTTAACATCCCTGAGGCTGAGGAGGTGGATGTCCAAGCTCTCCCCTGAGCTATCGGCACTTGGTTCCTCCGGGGTTGTCAGGTCGCCGTTTGGAACAGCCTCCAGGCAACCAGCCGTTTCTTGCCCTGAAGTGGACATCTCTGATGAAGCTGCTCTTGTAGCGTCCCAAAGTCCTTTGATCCACGGATCCACCACTATTTCCAGTCTAAACACGCAAAGGAAAAGTTGGTAGCACTTTACTTAAGGGGGGCACAAGTAACTAGCTCAGTTATTACTTAAGTACAAATCATGAACAAATATAGTAACTGCATGAAATACTATCCGATGCACGAACATGGGATCAGTACATAGTGAACACTGATTATTACATTAAGTAAGAGTGTACCACTAACTACATTATCTGCGCCCAATCTAGTAATCTAGTTTTTTTTTTTTTTTTAAATTAAATCTAAACCTGAGTGACCGTTCCCATAACATTCTCACCACAAAGGGAACCAGGATTTCCTGGGGACGCCCAAGCAATGAGGAGTGAGCAAGCAAACTCCACATGCATGCCCAGAGGTGCATGCCACCCTTTAACACCACAGATGCATATGTGAGCACACTAAAAATATTCCAGTGTGCTCAAATAAAAGAAAAAAAAAAAAAAAAAAACCTAGATTCATCTTACCCCACACTATCATCCGCAAATCCTGTATCATAGAAGCGCTTGGCTCCAAGTTCTGCCAGACGTCTGTCAATGATTCTCCCACATTCGCAGAAATATGTATAGTTTGTGTCACCCAGTGCTTGAGGGGACAAAACATGGGTAACCTTCATTAAACATTTTAAGTACCATGAGGTCAGAAACTACAGTCAACTTTAGCTTTTCATCAAGTCCATTTCTAAAGAGGCTCTTTCAGATTAATTTATATATATATATATATAAAAATTGAATATTTAGAGTAGCGTGTCATTCAGACTCAATTTGTGGAAATGATGAAGTCTGCTACCTAAGATGGCATAGTGTAGATGTTTGAAGTGGTCACTGGCCAAGGTCTTGTCTTTTATTGCCTTCACAAACTTAAGGGCGGTATCTGGAGGTTCTCCATCGCCAGTGGTAGATACAACAAAAACAACGGGGGCAATTTCTTTTTCCAGGTTATACTGCAAGAAAAAAATACAAAAAGATAAACAAATAACGACTAGGGTCATCGTCCATACAAAATCACAGTGTGGTGCTTTTGCTTACAAACATGATGTTACTTGTCGAAACACTACTGTGCGACTCAGTGTCCCCTTGGAGAATAATAAAGGTCTCATTCCACAAAATGTAGCGTTTACTCAATATTAAAGAGGAGCTCAATTACCCTTTCTTTTTGGCTCAGACAGTAGAGGTCCGCGATGAATCCGTGTTCCTCCGCCTGATCGCGTATCTCCTCGGCTATGGACTGCGCCTGGCCACGCTGGGATCCGTAGAGCAGCAGAAATCGGGTCTTTATTTCGCAGGGCATGACAGGCGCTCTATGGGGGTGACACAAAGGCGTTTATTTCAGGCAGCAGAGTTTTTAAAGTGCACACAGAACAGCTCAGCAAGGACGGAATCCAAAAGAATCGTTAACACGTGACAAGGTGAACAGAGATAACTGGTTATAGCCTCAGATTCCAGATCAGCTGTGCATATAGCCATAGTCACCATAAGTCTGCCGTATAACTATATCCCTGACAAGAAGTGACATTAAACCCACTAACCTACACTTAAGTGCAATGATAAACAAGGACAGGCAAGCGACATCATAGACACGTGTCAAAAACTTAACCATTCGTGCGTGACTATCGGCACCATAACAGTGCTCCTCACCTGAAATATATGACGGCCGAACATGCGGACACCAGTCGACACCCATTACGTCTTTTAACTTCGCGACGCGCTTTCCAGACCGTTTTACTTCGATTCCCCGTAATACCGGAAATGACGCAAAGCCGGTGCATGCCAGCGCGCGCCGTCAGCGCTGAAGCTCCCCGATAGGACACGCTGTTCTTTTATGTTATTTTATCACTCAAGCAGATTTCAGAAGAAGCAGTGTTGGGCTTTACGATAAGAGTATATCTTTAAGAAAAACGCGACATTAATGTATGTTGCTATATTCTAGGTTTGATAAATAAACACTGATCATATTCATATGTAGGATGAGTTTATTACGATAATTATTAACGTCATTAAAAAATGCCGTACCCATAAGATACTTCACCATAGGGCTGAATTTGGTTCCACTGCAATTATTTCCAAGCCACCTTACTGCACTGGTAGGCTAACACTAGGTCGATTTTACTCAGGTATTTTAGCTTTATATACGGCTGAAGGTAAGTGCAGATGTGTTTAGAATGTCTTTATTCGCTGACGTTCACCAGACATTTGGACGTAGATGGTGAAAACAATAACTGACTGAATGGCCTCAGTGAATATTCATTTAATGAGTGTGAAGATAACACCCCACTACTATCACCTGGGATACTACTGGATACATTTGGCTTAGAAGTAGGAGTGTCCCTACTAGCAACATGCAGTAACTGTAGCTTAACAGTAGTTTAGCCTCAACTCATGTGAGGAGTGTAATACACTATCCAAAAAAGGAAAACAGGAAACAAATATTAGCCATTACAATACCGAATTACGCAATATATAGCTAAATATAACATGCAGCAATATATAACCTGGCATATAATTTTGTGCCTAAATGGGAACACCATCCCTGGTTGCATCCATCAAAGCTGCCATAAAGTACATGACATACAAAAGTACTATGGTGTTCAACTTGGAAAAAAATATTGTCATACAATGTCATTTATTTATGAAAAAGTATAAACTGTTTTTGATTATTAATATATATATTATTTGATTAGTAATAATGAAATTACTTTATGAAATCATCAGTTATCGCAAAGAATTAAATGTATCGAAATACAGATTCAAATGAATGCATGATTAATGGATATTGGTATTGCAAGTCAATCTTTATTCAGTGGCTGCCAAAAACAGCCAAGCGATCACAGCTCTACGTTTTCTTCAGATCAGCCGTCAGACGTATTTCTTCAGCCAATTCAGCATGTCCATTCTGGCCTCCTGAATAAAGGGGCCGTCAGTGTGATTTATGTCCTCCCTTTTGCGGTGAACAAAACCGTGGGTCTGTCCTGGAAAAATCTTCACTTGAAAGTCAACGGTACATTTTTCCTGCAACTTCTTCTCGAGGACGGTCACCTAAAAACACGGCTAAGTTACTTTAAGACTCAGAAATCAGACACTTTCTTGCCAGTATGTACGAACATACCAAAACTGTTTGTGGTGCATGGAGTACAGGGCAATAATACAAGACATACAGGAGGAACACCACAGAAAAAGACGTGCAAAAAGAATTGCTAATGCACGTAAGACAAATTTACAGAATACACAGTGTGAGGTGTCTCAGGTATTATGTGCCAAAATGGCTGCAAAAGCAAGTGAAACAAGTATGCTAAGGTTAATGTGCTAAATTCCACAGATGTGGTAGAGATTGATAATTCAGATGGTGCAGAAAATCTGAGTTTCCAAGTAAAACCAGGGGGAGGAAAAATAACCAAAGACCGTAGTTAATTACTGATCAGGATGATCGTGGACAAATGAGAACTCACTAACCTGATCAAGAGGTATAACTGTATCCTTTTCACCGAAAATGAATAAAGTAGGACTCCGCAGGTTGTACCTGTCTTCATCGTCTCTGATGATACCTACAGGCAGATAAAAATGAATGGATCACCTTGGCATAAAGTATACCCAGAACTATACAGTGTCTGTACCAGTCTCCACAGAAAACGCCGGCAACTTACAAAAGATGTTCAAAAGACGATCATTCAAGTAGCAACTAAAGAGCAAGGTGGCCATTTCTAAACATCTACTGCAAAATGGACTTACCGTACACAGAGACCCCAGCTTTGATCTGCGGATACCGGAGGACCAGGTGGTGTGTGGCGACACCCCCCCAGCAGAAACCCACCACAGCTATCCGTGTAACCCCACACTCCTCGGTCAGGTATTTCAGCACCACGTCCACCTCTCTAAAATGGTGATGAAGCAAAGCACATTGGTAACACTTTATACTTGATGGGGTTCAAATATTTAGTAATACTGTAACTCCATTACTATCAAAGTACAAATCATGAACAAATATAGTCGCTATACTTGAGATAAAAGATGAGACCAGTATTTCACTTGTTATTCATTACTTGTTATTCATTACTTGTTATTCATTACTTGTTCCTTCACTAGTTCCTTAGTAGTTCCTTTAGTAGTTAACAGATATGGTAAATATGGTAACTGGGGCAAGAGTTGCATCATGATTCATTAATGATGAACTACTATGAGTTCAGTATTTCACTTGTGTTATTCGTCTTACCTTCAGTAGTTCACAAAAGTTTATAACATTATAACAGATATAGCAAAAAATATAGTAACTGCTTGAGATAAAACATGCGTCACTATTCATTAATCATTAATTAGCATGAGATCAGAATGTAACTAAGACTTACTATGTAGTTAATTAATGCATAAGTAATAATATAATACTATATTTGTGCCCCATCAGGTAGTGTTACTAGCACATTGATACTTCGTTATTTAAATGGAGGCCTATACAATACGCGCGGATTGTATGGTTCGCTTCAGCAGGTAAAGCAGGCTTTCCAGATGCTCTACGTAAATAAGTATGCTCAAATAGATGTTTACTTATTTATATCAGTGGCCTTGCGGTCTTCCAACCATTTTTGGAAGGTTGAAAAGTCATGAGATGGACTCCATGGTTCTTTTCCAACAAAGAAATCTGGGCAAACAGCGCTAAAAAAACAACAAAAATATCTATATTATTAAAGAAATAACGATCCATAATAGTAGACACGGAAAAATATGCACTAACTATACTATCCTCTTGATAGAATTTTGCTCTTCTTTCATTTACTTCGCCTTAGACTTAATATGACTGACTTCAGTTAAACATACATCTGAATAAAAAATATATATCAAACTGGGGAACTTTAATTTACATGTATCCATGGGAAGCCAGTAAATCAGCCATGTATCTCGTGTTGGGAAGTCGCCATCCGTAAATGTCTTGAATAACGATGACAGCCTTGTCGGATTTCAAAGCAGGTTGTGACACATATGCTTCAATGTGCTCGATCTGGATCTCAACCCCCGAAGCTCCGTAGTCCATCCTGTCCCCGATGTCACAGGGACACGGCTTCGCTTCATTTGCCATCTAAAATATAACACGTCCAAAACACGTA
Organism: Mormyrus proboscirostris; assembly: GCA_026779585.1. Lineage (NCBI taxonomy): Eukaryota > Metazoa > Chordata > Actinopteri > Osteoglossiformes > Mormyridae > Mormyrus > Mormyrus proboscirostris. Next base: position 6,814,688 of record JAODKF010000038.1, on the reverse strand, counting down.
AAATGCCGAAATCATGCCTGGACAGCGTGCTAAATTTATATATCTGTCGTTTCAAATCAAGTGCATGCAATATAGTTGCATATCAATATCTGAAATTTAATGGATACATTTTTGCATACATTTTTTTCATTAAATTCTTGTGACCAAATACACTGCTAGACAGCACCGGATTATAGTACAGCTGTATCTGCACGACGTTTAGGCAAAATCTAACTTGTTAACGTAACATAGTGGGCTCAGCATTTAATATGTGCTGTTTCACCATTTTATAGGGTCGCAGCAAAAGAATTACGCCGCCCCATCTGCTCATTTAACTGGAGGACATAAAATACCTTAACTTCCCGATAGCAGATCCTGTATCTATGTCGTTAGCGATCTTCAGGTCGAAACCAGTCGTACCTGAAACATGCGTCTGCAATCAGTTTACCAAGTAGTTATCAATGCAAATTCATTTACAGTTTGCTTGCGTTCTGTTACGCTAAGATGGTTATGTATAATGCATGTCTATGATAAGTCAAATATGTGCATCACAAAATATATAATAAAAAGGAATAAAGACCCAAATAAACAAGCAGGACTCCCGCAGACTTTGAACTTCCGCCGCTTGAATCAAGGGTCGGTTTGTGCTTTAATTCGTCTCCCCCTTACTTCTGTCCGTATAGGCTGGCTGCTCCGCCCCTTCTACTTTTCCCAGTTTTCTGTGAGCCTGCCTGCCCTTCACTATTTGAATAACATTGCGCAACCATTTAACAGTTAACTAAACCAAAATTATCTGGACATACAAACATATGAGGCGTTAGTGTTTATTTTTGATACGATTCATCCGGATCATTTCATGCTTGTCCCACTTTGTCCTCAGTGCTTAAAACGTGAAACCCTCGGTAGGGGCTGGGTTCCGGTGAGTAAAAAAATGGAGAAAAACATTCCAGACAAAATCCTTTCTGGTATTAAAGGTACAATGTACTAACCAGTTTAAGGTAACAACTACGTTTCGGATATCCGAAAGACGAAAAGGCACCGCTGGGATTCGAACCCAGGATCTCCTGTTTACTAGACAGGCGCTTTAACCAACTAAGCCACGGCGCCACACGATTGACGGAAAAGTTTGACTATTGAAAAATTAATGTAAAACTCCTAGCATTTTTTTACTTAAAAGAAATTCTTTGTTTTCAGAAACATTAATGGTTGCATTACATGTAAACAAATCGATTTTTCGATACCGTCCCACTACACAGCTGCATTCGCAGTTTCTTGGATCTATACACTGCACATTAACAGTTTAATTGATTTTGCATAATGTGGTACCAAGTAATCTTTTTAAATACCCAACATGATTTATCCTGAGGAGGCTGTGACTAATTTGGTACTTAGATATTCTGCTTTCTCAATGCTTTAATATGACACTGTCAATATAATAATATTCTGCGTTTTAGTCACCATTCTAAACGCGAACATGACTGACATTCAGCAGCGTCCAACATTTTTCAACGAGTAGTGCACGTTCTGTCGATATTAATACATATTGAATAACTATTTATTATTATGTGAAAGAAAAAAAAACATAGGTCAGAATGAATCCTATGTAAGTAAGTTTTATTGGAGTCAAAAGATCTTATACTGGCTTCTATTTAATTGGCATTGTAGTATGCATGCACATAGGAGTTTCATTGTACTGTGTTCATAAAATATTGAAATGAATTTTCAACAAAGTCTTAATATTATGACAAAAACAGTGTCATATCTGTCCCAACAACCCGATTGTCACACAGACATGATATTATATCCAGCAAACCATCTTCCAAACGCTTATACTGGTCACGATTACATAAACTTCTAACATAAATTAAATCACGAATGAAAAGTCACACATGTCAAGCATGGACTAGAACATTTTATATGTAGTACTGTATACATATGTATATGTATTAACCCGGGATTGGGCACCAACATAACACAGGGTGCATACAGGCTTCACACGCACATTCACACCTACGGGCAATAGAGTCAATGGTGGCTTGGACCCGCAGCCCTGATCATGCTGTAGGTGCCCCTGGCTTTTATACAGCGTCCTGGGTATTTGGCTAGCTTTATGGTGGCCTGGAGCTGTATGGCTGCTTGCATTGCGCGCACCCTTTACTTTTATATTTGTTATTATGTTATTGGGGGTGTTACTTAACCCCCATTGAGAACTTTTGGACTTTAGTAAAGTATAAGATTGACCAAGGAGGCAAGTATTACATGTCTCAGGGCAGCATCTGGGAGGCGATCCTAAAAGCCTCAGCTAATATAAGATGTGATTCAATCAAAAAATGGACTGATACAATGGACGATCAGTTCATGATGATCATTGAGAAGAAAGGTGGCTATAGAGGATCGGACATTAAACCCCATAAGGTGGACTGTACAGAACGGCCATTAGTTTGTTATTCTTATATAGACTGAGTGACTAAAACCGTTTTTTATTTTTATTTCTGTTGATGGTCCATCCATCCATCCATCTTCTGAAACAGCTTGTCCTATTCAGGGTTGCAGGGGATCCAGAACCTATCCAAGAGGCTACGGGGGCAAGGCAAGAACCAACCCAGGATAGGGCGCTAACCCTTCACAGGGCACACTCACGCACCATTGCACATAGTTGGATACTATTGCTGAACTGCTGAAAGTGTCCAATAACCGGTTGTTACCAAAAAGGAATCGTTGGTATGATTTAGTATTTTGCCATTTTCTGAAAGTAGAATAAATTGTCAACTTATTTACTAGTGTATTTTCCTGTGTTGACACTTTGGAGGATATCCCCTATCCCCCGGGCTGGTATGTATCACGTAAGTTCAGGGGTGAAAGTCAGTTCCACTCCGCTGCTGATGTCCTCTGCAAGCATTACAACTACTCCACTATCACGCTGTCTTCACAACTTTTTTGCTGCCGTAAAATGAAAAGCAATGTCGTGAGAATTGCCGTCTCCAGTCACGAAGTGTCGAAAAGATCGTTGCCGTGCGGATTTTCACCCCCGGTGTCCGCAAAGTATACGGTTACATTTAGTTTAATGTGCAGAACCAGCAGAGTTTGTCCCCGCTCCGGGGAATAGCCACTACATGGGTCTTATCGGGGGGTGTCCGTTGTTTCCGATTGAGTTGTTTTGATCGCCGGGCTCCCAGACAGCGTGCCGATGTGTCGTCTGTCAGGCTAAAAGCGCCACCGATCTGCGCGTCACCCTACAAGATGGACACCGCCGAGGAAGGTATCAATGATAGGACCCACCTTTTACCTTAAACAGCGATGTCGTGTCTGAGCATTGCCAGTGCTGTCGTTCACTGTCTTGTCATTTAGGTTTCAAAAGGCCGCAAATATGATATTATTAACTATCAAACCGGACAGACAACAAGCCTTCCCAATTTGCTGTGACTCAGAGCCTCTTCCCCTACCAGGCTGAGACAGATCCTTATTTATAACCTTAACTATATGCTGTTGTGTGCAGCCGGCTGATACCTGCAGAGTGTCATTTGTATAGCAGTTAGGGAGCTGATCAGCAGTGTGTGACAGGTGGACCGAAATGTTGCAGCGGTCATCAGTGTAACTATGGAGAGTGAGATCGCCACCTGGACTCGTTTATTTTTGCGTGTTAGTAAGATGCAGCTGGGTGTAGGCGTGTGGCAGGTACTCGGTGCTTTCAACACCTGTGCTTTTGCACACTTCGGCCAGTACCTTGCAGAGCAGAGCTGTGTGATCGGAAAGACTGTGCAGCTATGGATATCGCCTGTATGCCTTTATTTCTGCCCACGATGGACGCAGGGTTGCCAGCTCTCACACATCTGGCGTGGCACTCACGCTTTCAGTCTCTCACAGTCATGCAAGAAATCTTAAGGCAAATCTATATTATTCCATTATATACTTAAAAGTAACTACATCTTAAGCGTTGAAGAAGTTTGTAAACCCCACAGGCTATTTACAAGATAATAAAACATACATATAAATGTCCGTGAGGCTTGTCTCGAATTGAAAATCCCACGCCAGCCAGCTGACTGAAGTTGCAACCTTCGGACGGGAACCGGTTACATTGTTTCGCATTAATGCGCGGCCCCTGTCATCCCGGCGTGTGCGGTAAAGCCAGGAAATGTGGTGAATGAAAATGTAGATCTTCATTCGACTGGCTTGCAGGACGTTATGATGCACAAGTACGACGGTTATACTACCCGTGTTTCCATTCATCCATTTTGCAAGCGGTTAATTCACATTCAGCAGAGATGTTGGATTATCACTCTGAGTGCGATGCTTTTGAGGAGCAGCTGGGACCTGCTTTAAAGTGCGAATCTATTAGCATTGCTTTGGATGTAAACCTTTGTTTTTAGTATTTTTGAAATCAAAATCTGGTATTATAGATGTCTTTCTTGCCATTCTAAGGTTATAAATGAACAAATGACCTTTTTTCTTGATCTGTTGATTTTTGCTTGGATCACCGTCACATAAATGGTATGTAGGTCCTTGAGTCCCAAGTCTAGGCTCATAATGAACAGTTTCCTAAAGACTGTTTATTGCTATTAAATGTAGGTTGATGTCTCATTGGTTGACAGGCTGAGTCTCCTGTCCTTGCTGAAGGAACTGATTGATTTGCTTTTGTTTTCCAGCTGATATATGCAGGGTGTGTCGGTCTGAAGGGACCCCCGACAAGCCCCTCTATCACCCCTGTGTCTGTACCGGCAGCATTAAGTTCATCCACCAAGAATGGTAGGAGCCATTGGGCATTCACTCAGTGCTCCCTTTATTAAGTACACTTAGCTCGAAGCAATTCACATAGGACCCGCATTTGCCTACTGAACCCCTGCAGAGACACATGAAGTGTGCTTCAGAGAAGTCACATCACTGTTGTACTGAGCCGTTATTTTCGTATTTGTGGCCTTTCCGTTAGCGAGTCTGGCCATTCTCTTCGGACCTCTCTCATCGTCCATAGCAAAGCCCTACCTAAAAAATTTTAATAACCTTCGGTAAACTCTACACACTGTAGGGCCCAAATGAATTCCAGGAAAGTGGCTGTTTCTATGATGCTGGATCTATCACTTATGGCAGGGCTTTTTAAATCTGGCCCTCGATTCCAAATCCTGGCCGTGTTCTCATGTCTCCTAGGTAGTTAGTTTAATAATTACTGATTCTGATTAGTCAGAGGCTTCACACCTGGCTCTCAGGTAAAGGAAGGCCGGAAAACCAGCAGTGCTTGGGACTAGAGCACTGTGATTTGAATAGCCCTGACTTACGGCATCAACAAACCGTGATTTGAATAGCCCTGACTTACGGCATCAACAAACCGTGATTTGAATAGCCCTGACTTACGGCATCAACAATTGCACCATGTTCAGAATTGTTTATATCAAGCATCTTAGCTATTCTGAGGCTTAGTCTAGTATAACTGAACATCTCAGCCTTGGTTGGTTTCTGAATGTATTCAGCTGCAGCCTCATAGTTCACTGTTTGGAGGAGCAGTGCTAAGTAGCAGGTGCACGTCATAAACCAGCCACTGAGTGTATCCCTGTTGTCAGTGTAATGTGAAGTGTAATGTGTTTAAAAAGCAGCTGTCTTGGTTCTCCTCACAGAGCTGCCTAGTGAACCTGAGTTAAACGGGTCAGTGGGGAGTTACCACACAGGCTGTTTACAGAAAGGGCCGTTTCTGGGTCAGCGAATGGGTGCCAGACCAGGAGAGAGTCAAATGTTGTCCATTATGTATTATTGTGCAGCACTGGATGAGGATGCATGCTTTCCAGGTCCTGCAAATACTATGGGTTTGTGTCGTGTTGTAGCACTGAGGCTGATAATCAAAACTGGCACTTTGAATAGAAAAAAAGCACTACATTGCCTTAGCGTTTTCACAATGAAAATTACGTTAATTCAAGTTCAAACGATAGGTTAAATCATTTGACTGGTGGGACTCAACTTTGACACTGTGATTCCTCATTTTTGTAACTTTTTTCAGGATCAATAAGCCAGCATCACATGTGTGATTAATCAGGTTAGGGGACGATGCTGATGTTTAACCAGAACGTCCTTCTATTTACAGCTTGGTTCAATGGCTAAAGCACAGCAGGAAAGAGTACTGTGAATTATGCAAGCACAGATTCGCATTCACGCCAAGTAAGTAGCTAATTGCCTATTGCTGTGTGATATATGGATAGCGGGGCCTTCATACCGGCTTGCGTTATGTATGTTGCTCATATTTGGCATCACATGCTAGCAAAAATTCAAATATACAGCTGGTATTAATGCGGTCATGGTGTTTTTAGGAGTCAACCAGCTCAGCAATCACATGAACAGAAAACTGTAAAGAAAACTCACTTTAACAACGAGTTATACAGATTGCCTTATGAAAATATTTGTAGTAACAAAGTATGTGCACATAATTGTAGAAGTGCAATAGTTTCTGAATACAGTGTCTTAAAACAGTCTGAAAATTCCAAGAGCTCAGTGTCCCTTTTTTATTGAGAGTCTTTGGCAAAGTTGTGCAAACAAAGGTCTTTCAGGACGGTTACCTGGTTTACAGAGGTTGGGACATGATAGGTGGCATTACCACAATTTCAAAGTACAGTTACAGATTAAATATAATACCTGGCCAAGCATGCACACACACATACATCGAGCATGCATGTATAATTTGATGATGATGAAGATGATGATTTTTTAATTTTATTGATTTATTGGTTTATTGCATGTAACAGGGTCTCTCATCTGTTTTCCCAGTTTATTCCCCCGACATGCCATCTCGGCTTCCAGTTCAGGATATCCTGGCGGGACTATTGACTAGTATCGGCACGGCCATACGTTATTGGTTCCACTACACGCTTGTGGCCTTTGCCTGGTTGGGGGTAGTCCCTCTGACAGCATGTGAGTTCAACCTCCTCTGGCGTTTTTGAAACGGCCTCGCCTGTGCCTCCTACCTGGGTCTGTGTTGGTTAGAAATGAAGCTTCATGAACCATTTGCTGTATTTTCTGACCCTCACTAGATGGTGCTCTCTCTTCAAGAAAGGGCTCAAAGCATGCTCCAAAGTCAACCAAGAGCACCACCTAGTGGGGTCAAAAAATACAGCAAATGGTTCATGAAGCTTCATTTGGTCATCACTAGTCCATAGGAAGCATTAACTTAACTTAAACTGTACTTATCTGACTGAAGCTGAGTGGAATGTTACAGTATAACAAAAAATTGGTTCTGTTTTCAAACTAATGCAAAATGGATAGATTAAATATAATAATGTAATATATAATAATCTTCATGTACTGCCACATAAAAGCCTGTTGGGTGAATAAGTTAAATCTAAAGCAGTAACAGCGACATTCAATGTGGTGCTCAATCTGACGTCTGTCCTCTGATGCCTTCAAAACAGGTCGAATGTACAAGTGTCTGTTTACTGGCTCTGTGAGCTCTCTACTGACGCTGCCCATAGACATGCTATCCATGTAAGTGCCAGTGTATCCAGTGGGTTCCGGGGCATTCCGGCGCGGGTCATCTGTTACTGCCACACACATCATGATGATCATGGATGACACTGGCCATCAAGTGTTGAGTTTTGGGGCTGGATTCGTTTTCATACTATTGGGTATTGGGAGTAGGTGCTTCCCCCGCAACTCAGACTGTATCAGGGACATGTTTTAAAGCAATTTGATAAATCCATCAGGAAGGACCATAATGTTTGACCTGGTTGGTGATGGCCCAGTCTCCACTGGAGCTCAGTTCCTCACCATGGTCACACAGGTGGATGGTCAGGATGTCAGACGGTGGAAAACTTAAGACTTTCAGACAAATTTTTTCCATCCGTTTCCTATACTACGTTTTATTATATCAGTCGAAAATGTGGAGAGATGATAAAACACAGTGTCCTTTTCTGCCTGTGATAAGTATGGTTATTATAGAAGTAAAACTGGTCGATTCCCTCATTTTAGGGATTTTCAAAGGTGGTAGTTAGCTTCTGATCCAAAGCTGGAGCAAAGCAGCCTGCTTGATGAGCTGTTTGCGTAACGAGAGGTTAGGAAGGCGGGGAGGCTGAGTAATGCTCTGCGTGTGTGTCTGTCCACTGTGGCGCAGGGAGAATTTGCTGGCAGACTGCTTGCAGGGCTGTTTCGTGGTGACGTGCACCTTGTGCGCCTTCATTGGCCTGGTGTGGCTGCGGGAACAGATTGTTCATGGTGGCGCCCCCCAGTGGCTGGAGCAGAACCTGGAGCAGCCCCCCAATGAAGCTGGCCAACCAAATGAGGTATCAGGGGCATTGAAACAAAATTCATACCCCTCTTATTCTGGACAAAATATTGACAAACACGCAGAGAAATACGTGGATATAAAGATTCAGTGATGCTTGGACTTTATAATAGTGATAGCCAAAGGATGTTTCATGAACCATTTGCTGTATTTTTTGGTCCCCACTAGATGGTGCTCTTGGTTTACTTTGGAGCATGCTTTTCTGAACAGACAGCACCATCTAATGGAGTCAGAAAATGCACCAAATGCTTCTTGACACTTAATTTGGCCATCACTACTTTATAGTATTGATGGTAATTTCCTTGTTCAAGGTGCCAGGAGAGGAAAACGCTCCGGCGGAGAATCAGCCCGTGGTTCCTAATGGCCACGCAGAGGAGGAGGAGGCAGTGAACGACCCCGAGGCCCAGCCGGATGCGGAGGAAGACGAGGACGGCGACGACGAGGATGACGATGAGGAGGATGACGCTGCAGAAGACGGGGAGGAGGCCAACAACGGGGCCCAAGGTACGTTCAGCTTTGCGGGGACTCGTGCTGCGAACGCTTGTCCAGAAGAGCACCGCGGCTTGACCGTGTCGGTCGGTTCTCCTCACAGATGACATGAACTGGAATGCGTTGGACTGGGACCGAGCTGCAGAGGAGCTGACTTGGGAGAGGGTAGGTTACAGTCTCAGCGGCTGTTGGTGGCTCAGTCATTCATCGCAGCCACTTGACGTAAGTTACTTTTGTTTGTTTCGCAGATGCTTGGACTTGATGGCTCCTTAGTGTTCCTGGTATGTGTATTATTGCTTTGTTTTATTATGCATGACAGAAGGTGAGTGAACAGGGTTTCATATAATGCTACACCGAGTGGAATGGATGGATGGAAACCTCGAAATCGTGGAAGTTAACCACGTCTATAGACAACCACATTTCTGTTGTAATTTGTCTAAAAAATATTTTTCTAGATTAATATATACAGTGAGAATATGTGAATTATGAATATGTGCTTCTTTTCCAGGAACACGTCTTCTGGGTCATTTCACTGAACACCCTCTTCATCCTTGTGTTTGGTATTCAGTCTTTCATATTTTGTTTGATGTTACATGACTGTCGTAGACAGTGATTCCAGTTACATTTTATTCTAAAGTGTTTACCTTGTAGCTGTAAAGGCTTCGTTCAAAAGAATGTGCTAAACTCACCGCACTGCAATTATAAGATGAGATACATCCGCATATAAACAGTGAAATTAACGTTGCTGTGGTGATACTGGAACCACCTTTACTCCCTCAATGTGATGTTACTAGTGAGAGGAAGAGGCAGAGAAATGGCTGTGTTTCAGTCACGTCTGTCAATTATCCACAATCTGTCCTGTGGCATGTGCAGCCACAGCCACAATTATAAAATGAAAAAATCAAAGACTTACCTGTAGATACAGGAGATGATTTATAACGGAGGTGAATCAGGGCTGATCTGAAGCTTGACTCACGATGGGAAGAAAAAGCCCCCCCC
>JAODKF010000038.1:6787568-6801789 GCA_026779585.1 Mormyrus proboscirostris | reverse complement strand
AGTCTCCTTTGCTCGAGGCTAAACAGATTCAGCTCAGTTAACCTCTCCTCATAAGACATTCCTCTAAGACCAGGAATGCTTTATAATTTATTACCATTATTTTAGCATTTAGTCTAAATTAAAATGAATAAAGAATTAATAATTAAAATTCTCAAAGAGAATTTAATAAACACCAGTCCTTTATTCTCACTTTTTTTGTGAAAACAGAATACACAAATTAATCAGACCTGTTGATGAAATATACTATGTAAGTGACTGCCCTCGGGGACCCCCTTCCAGCTCGGGGCCCCAGGCCGTTGCCTACCCTGCCTGTCCTGTCTCTATGCCTCGGGATGTACCCTAGTCTTGTGTGCTATGCTGCCCGGGATAAGAATATCTCTTGACTAGGATAAGCCGATGGATGGATGGATGGATGGATGGATTTTAAGTATTTAATTTTATAACGTTATACTGTACATGTAAAATACAGTATAGGATCATTGAAAGATGTTTTTAGTGCTTTAGTTACATTGTATTTATGAACTTCTCCATATACCTGCAATATAGATTTTTTAATATTTCATCTACCAGAGATCTTCACTCTTACTTGCTTGGAGACCAGGAGGAGAGCGACGACGACGGCCAGCAGCCGGCCAACAACAATCAGCAGGTCCGCAACGAGGACGCGGCCCCGGCCGTGGGCGAGGGGCTGCACGCAGCACACCAGGCCATCCTCCAGCAGGGCGGCCCCGTGGGCTTCCAGCCGTACCGCCGGCCTGTCCGCTTCCCCTTCAGGGTGAGGCCAGCGAGGCGCTCCCCCCTCAGGCTGCTCGGTCACGCCATTACCCTGCGATCTCTCAGACGTGGCTCTTTCATTTTGCAGATCGTGCTGCTCATCGCGTTCATGTGCGTGACACTCCTGGCGACGAGCCTCATCTGCCTCACGTTACCGGGTGGGTCTGAGTCACCTAAGGCCTACTGGGTTTAACTTTATACCGTCCTACTGCTGAAATCAGTGGTCATTTTTTGCTGAGAAAGTCACCTACAGTCCGAGAATTAGATATATATGTGCAAACATCATGTCAAGAGGTGTTGTCATCCTAAGTGCAGAGTTGCGGGTTTGAATCTGGACCCAGCTGTGTGTTTGTGTCTCTAGTTTGTATTCTTCTCCATTCCTGTTGGATTTCATCTCCTCCCGCAATTCAAAGACATGCTTTTCATATTAAGAGCTATCTCTAAATTGCCTCATGATGGCCATTGCGCAGAGGGTACCTTGCCTTAGGCCGTGTACCACTAGGGACCGTCTCCTCATAGCTTTTGAACAGTGTTTCCCAATCTGGTCCACATTTCTGCTCCCTTCCAGCTCCCACAAAAAACGTGGACTGTCTGTGGGTCCCCGAGGATCCGATTAGGAGACACTGCTTTAGAAGTTCCACAAAATGGGCAGGCAGATGTTTTTGACTATGATCCCTCCACATCCCTCTGGATTTCTCAGTGTTTGCTGGCCGCTGGTTGATGTCATTCTGGACTGGCAGTGCCAAGGTCCACGAGCTTTACACGGCGGCCTGCGGACTCTACGTGTGCTGGCTGTCTGTCCGGGCCGTCACTGTCCTGCTGGCCTGGATGCCCCAGGGTCGCACGGTCCTCATCCTCAAGGTCCAGGAGTGGTCAGTGATGGTAAGGAGGAGCAGTCTTAGTCTTCCATCTGCCCCCTGAGTACTTGTCCTCAGTTTTATTGTAACTATACTGCCCCTATGAAGAAGCAACCTTCAGCCTTGGACCTACCCATTTAAACAGCATTACTGGTTTTGTCATGTCTGATTGGTAAGTTCTACTACTCTGCTGTTGGGTGTGTTTTTGCTGCAGATCTTGAAGAGCCTGGTTGTGGCCTTCCTGGTGGCTGGGGTCATTCCACTTCTTCTCGGCCTGCTGTTTGAGCAGGTCATCGTAGCGCCCCTCCGTGTGCCCCTGGACCAGACGCCGCTCTTTTACCCGTGGCAGGTGAGCCTCGGAGTCTCTCACCGAGTCTTGCTCACCAAGGAAACCTCTCTGCCTGTCGGTTATCGGGGCTTTCAACAAAGCCATCTTCAACTACAGTCCCGGGGAACCTCAGCCCTGTACATTTTTGGCTATCCTCTCACCAGATTCTACTTCTCTACTAATTACCACCCATTTTTTGAGTTGAATCAGGTGTGGTGGAACAGGGAAAAAACTAAGCTGTACAGGGCTGGGACTCTCCATTATTGGAATTGTAGATCCTTGGATTAGAGCGTAATCTTTCTGCATGTCTCCTTCATGTCTACGTAGGACTGGGCCCTAGGAGTCCTCCATGCCAAGATCATCGCTGCAGTTACCCTCATGGGTCCTCAGTGGTGGCTGAAAGCAGTGATCGAGCAGGTCAGTGGATCTATCTGTGCCTTCAGTCAGATGAGCTTTGTCTCCACCGTGTTCCCCTGGTCTGCTTTGCGTAACTTTTCGCCATGTGCTAGGTGTATGCAAATGGGATCCGAAACATGGACCTGCATTTCATCATCCAGAAGTTGGCAGTTCCGGTCATTTCGGCCTTGCTCCTGTCGCTCTGCGTCCCCTATGTCATAGCTGCGGCTATTGTTCCAGTCATGGGTATGTCTAATTTTGCTGCAATAAAAAATCCCTGGTAGTGGTATGTTTTACTTAAAAAAATAAACATAGCGTTTACACAACATAGCACTTGTCATATCAGAGTGAAAAAGCTTGGATGATCTTGAAGGGTGAGGCTGGGTGTGGTTCCTTGAGGGATTGCGTGACCTCACGCGGTGCTGGCGCGTTGCCCTGCAGGGGTCACTGTGGAGATGCAGAACCTGGTACAGCGCCGCATCTACCCATTTCTGCTGATGGTAGTGATGCTCATCGGAATCTTGTTCTTCCAAATCCGACAGTTCAAGCGCCTTTATGAGCACATCAAGAACGACAAGTAAGTCCTACCCCGTAAATACCTGCCAGTGATTTTAGACATTGAGGATATTAAGAACTCGTCGGAATATTCATTTTATTCTTCATAACTGTCCGAAATTTACATGAATCGTACCTGTCCATCGCTTAATTATTGCCTTTGCTAATATGGGTAAATAAAGGCGTAGTGAAGCAATATTGCAATGCCTCAGTTTGCAGGTCTTGCTATTTGAAATGACCATGCTCTCGTAATCATTAAAAATGCTGTGTTGGTTCGCTAATCAAAGCTGTTTTCACTGGTTCATCTTTCCTGCCGTAGGTATCTCGTCGGTCAGAGGCTTGTAAACTATGAGCGCAAGGCGGGCAAAGCGAACGTAGCCCCGCCCCCCAGCTCCTCACAGGAGTAACGTTATAAAGCAGGACATTCATCTAAGAAAGACTGCCTGGCGACCCCTTGCCTGACCCTGCCTTCTCTTTTTCTCCACGACGTTTTTCACATCCAGGCTCTCGGCACCGAACCAGATTTTGTCCTCCGCTTGTAAAGGCAGCCTATGCACTTTGGCTTTGCTCAGAAGCCACTGAGCTCGGACTGAGACAAGAAGGAGTCTTGTACATGTTAACAAACGTGGATATTAATTTATTAAATCGAGTCGTCACTTTATTTCATGGATTCTTCTTGAGTCTGGATAGGAATCTGCTGCCTTTGACACATCAGACTGCCTTTGTACCGTCGGGATCAGCCTGTTTTTTTTTTTGGGACACTTGTCTGCCTCTAGGGGCAGTGTAATATTTGAGTCTGCATCCAGACTGATCATGTCCTATAGAGCGTTACTTAGCTTCCAAGATGATACACCACCGTTGCTCTCTGTTTCATGCTATTTTAGTTGAGCAAAATGTATAGTAACTGCTAAATTATTCAAGGGTGGTGACTATTTGTATTTAACCTATAACGGAAACAGTTTTTTTTTTTTTCTTTTCTTATATTGTTGCTGGTTGTCTTTTGGTGAATTATTAAGAATGGAAAAGCTTTAACAGTGACCTTACAGTGATGGCAAAACAGCATGTGTGAGCCGGGACAGAGTCACATTTTCAGTTAACCAAATGCTGCTATTTATTTATTTTTTTTCTGCTTTGTTCATTGTGTGTATCATTTTTTTTTTTTTAAATTTACAGAAAATACTTCAAAGGGTTTGGACAGTGTTCTTATACACCACAACATACTTATAATTTGATATTTATTACACATTGAAGTTTGTGAATTAAAAAACAAACATTTTTTGCATTTCAGTTTCCCTTGTTTTAACAAATTTGAGTTCTTGATAAACCTAGACCACTCTTGGGCTGTTGTTTGTTACATTTCATTAGACAGAAGGACTTGTCTAAGTTAGACCTCTGATGCATATTAAAGTTGTGATCTGACGCTAGATTGTACCACTGCTTATGAGGCTGAGAAGGACATTATTCGGGAAGAGTCTGCTAGTGCAGGATGGTCATATTTAAGACATTTTTTTTAAATCCTAAGGGAGTGTAAAATACACGTAAATGGAATATTTATCCCTGCACCATTTTGGAAGGGGCATTTGGTAAACACTAAATGCATTTTTCATTATTTAAATGAGGTCAATAAATACATGAACACCACATCTGATAATCTGTTGATTTTAGGTCTGTGAATTGTTACGTGACTTCCTGTTATTGCTGGATCTTTGGTATTCTGGCTACTTTTAAAGCTGAACGTGTGCTCAGTTTTATGTATGGCTACACAAAGCTTAAGATCATTGGAATTTGTAATGGATTATTTGGAATCAGTCATTCTAAATGTAGTGAGATCTGCATGCCATTACGCATAGAACAGCCTAAATGTGCATCACCCAAGAAATATTGGAAAACTAATTTATAAACTACAGTATGTGTCCCCTTAATCAACCTGTTAATATATAAGCTTTTGTTTTCAGTGATTTTAATTTTTCTCCCTTAGGGTGTGACCCATCGTCTATTTATGCTTTATATGCCAACACATGCATACTTATGATCAATTATAAAATGCCTTTTACAACTTTTAACTTGAAATTGTCAATGACTTAAAATAAAGTGCATTTTAATTTGTTTTACAATTATTGATGGGTGATCTATATGATAAATATCAGTCTCGTCCCTGAGCCTGGCAGCACTGTAGAAAAAGAATGCTTACAAAACTCCAAGTGGGGTTGCATGGATTCGCTATGTATCCTCTGGATAAACCTGCTTATCCGATGCAGGTTAGGGGGGGTCAGGAGCTTATCCCAGAAGGTATGGGCACAAGGCTGGGGATTCCCAAGGACAGGGTGCCAACCCATCGCAGAGCACGCACACACCATTCATACCTACGGGCGATCTGGTAACGCCAATTCACCTTACTTCTCAATGGGAAACCATTGAACCTAGAGGAAATCCCACGACGACACAGGGAGAACATGCAAACCCACACAGAGCCGAGACAGAGACTCAAACCCTGGTCCCATAGGTATGAGGCGTCAGTGCTAAACGTCCATCCATTTTCTGAAACAGTTTATCCTATTGAGGATCACAGGGGGGTCTGGAGCATATGTGTACCAGGCAGGGAACAACCCAGGGTGGGGACCAATCCATTGCAGGGCACACAGACACACTCACAGACACACACTCACTTCACAGCTATGGGCAATTTGGCAATTCCAATTGGACTGTGGATACCCAGAGGAAACCCCATGATGACACAGGGAGAACATGCAAACTCCATACCCATGGAACCCTGGAGGAGACTTGAACCCAGGTCCCAGAGGTGTGAGGAGACAGTGCTAACAATTTAGCACAGTGCTAACCATAACTATAAATATTTAATACATTTGATGTTTTCGCGTAGTTTGGCCGTAGTTTTGTTGATACTAGATTAGATACCCAGTCTATTCACTCATCATGAAAGCGGCACCAGAACGCTAACAGCATAGGCTGTGCAGTTATTACTTATATACCTCGTGTGATTTTTCTTCCCACTTTCCCATACTTGTTAAAGCATCAAATACCAGATGGAAAAGTATACTAATAAATGGAGGGTGGTGGAATAATGACCTCATTTTTTGGGATTAAGGGAGAAGGGAGCTCTATTCCAAATGTCTCCCTGAGAAGCTCTGGTATCTCCTTGCCTGATATCTTCTGGGTGGTCTTGGAGATAGGGCCACCCACTTCAGTAGGAAAGCTAGTGACCGTCAACTTGTGTCCCATGTACGTGACCCGTCCATTGGGTAGCAGAAGGGAACAGAGGGACTTGCAGTAGAAGATTGAACTTGGGGAGGTTTGGTGATAGTGGCACATTGCTAGGAAATCCTCCCTTTGCCTAGGCTGCAAGGTAAATTTGTACAGCCCGGTCCAGGCCTCTTCCTCACTCTTCCCTTCGGTTTGCTTCTCCTCAGCCATCTCCAGGAACAAGGTCTCCCCCTCACACCGGACACGGAACACACCATGCTCCTGCTTCTGGGAATCTTCTGTCTCCAAAGAAATGGGGATCTCAAAACCTGCCGCAAAGCCAACGTCACAGAGCCATCGCTGTCCCTCCAGCATCACCATGACGATGAGGTGGTCAAACGGAGGCCCATAAACCTGAGTGATGCGGTTCTTGACTTGAGCCGACAGGATAGTGATCTTAAATCCCAGTTGTGATAGCAGCCATGAGAACAACCCATTATTCTCGTAGCAGAAGCCTCCCCGTCGCTGGTTGACTATTTTGTCATAAAGACACTGTAGCTCCAACTCCACCCGGCCGCCACTGTGAATAGTCAAATTTTCAAACGGTACAGATAACAAATGTCTTCTGTGAATGCGATTAAGGGTCTCAAGTGTTGGTGTTGCAGCTCCATCAAAGCCAATCCTTAGCAAGTATTTTTCTGTGTCCATGCTACGCTGAAACAACAAAATGTTAAATTTACGGACGCACACTATAACATACTTTTCTAAAAATTAAAACAAATAAAATGTAGTGTAATCAGCTTCTTAGGAATAAACAATAAAAAGTATGTCATCTTTCGGTTTCGAAAAGTGACTTCACCTGCTTAATTTATTCTTACAAATAAATACAAACCTGGCGAATTTGTGGATTTAATTCAATTTTAAAGCGTTCTGTAAGAAATACGTAAAGCGACAGGCGATCGTGGGTTATGAACTTGGATTTTATAGAAGAAACCAGGGACTTCTTCAGTTCCGATCTTCACTGTACCTGCTATACGCCTGGCAGTTCCCAGCAGTTAAGAAGACAGTTGTCGAAACTTTTTATCGTTTCCTCAAGAAAGCTGCAGCTTTATGTACATGACATGAAACAATTAATGGTAATTACAATGTTCAGATCGATCCTTCCCACTATACACTATTCAAAAGCGAGCATTTGCGGTTGTACAGCCTCCGGCTGAAAGTGGCTACTTAACATTTGTATTGTAATCCGGGTATTGGTAAAATCCGGAACTGAAACTACGGAACTGAAAACATTTCATTCGTTTTTGTACTTTACATGTGGAGATAAGTTATTGCTTCAGGAGACAATTTTACATATACTTTCCGTTATAAAATTAGGTGCTTGTGTGGGGTTTCTTCCAGCACAGCCCAAAACATGTCGAGGTAATTTGGGAGTTGTCAAAACTGCTGGTTGGCGTGAAATGTGTGTGAATTGTGTGTATGCCCTGCGCCTTTGTGCACGTAGCTTCCGGGATAGGAATGGACTAAATCCAAAGAGATCCTATTCCTTTTTTTTAAATTAAAACTAGAAATGATAGAGCGCTGAGGTTTACTGGGAAGTTGTAGTTTTTTCCCTTACATTAATAACACTGGTACAGTTTATACCTGCCGGGCTGTCCGCTTATTGCCAACTAAGCTAACCTTGAATCAGTCCCCTCCTAACGGAAATAAAAAGAAAGCAGTGTGTTTGTGGTGTACTTACTTTTGTATTCTGATACTACCTAGCGAAACTTATGTCATGGTTAGAGACCATCGATCTCAGCATTTAAGCACTTAACCTAACTAATTGTTTCGATAACAAAACTGCTATCTCTCTTAAAAAAAAAACATGAGCATCCATACACATGAACCAGTGGTTCAGTTATTTGTTTTGCTGAAACCAGCACACAGAACGAGAGCCGGGCTGCCCACTGGGAGTCACCACGCCGTTGTCAGACCTTGTCATGCACACGGTTTGGCGACTCCGTTTCTGGCAACCCGGCGCGACCACGTGGCTCTGCGTGCTGACCACGTGCCCGTGGCTCAGGATATTTCCGGATGAAGCTTTCGCCAAATATCTTGTTGCTAGGATACCGCACGCAGCACTAGGTTTCGTTAAAGTACATGCGATATCTTAACAAAAGCTGAGTTATCCGAGACGGTTTCGTTTGTTTGAATTCGTCAGGATATCTCATTTCTCAAGGTATAATGAACTTATTTTATTAATTAGTTGGTGGAGCTATTCAACTGAAGAATGGGTATAATAACATAAATTAAATAGGAAACAGTTCGAGAGAGGCTTTGACGCTTTCCATGGAAAGAAACGTCCAATGTTTATCTATCTATCTATCTATCTATCTATCTGTCTATCTATTTTTTTGTTCGTTTTGTTTTATTCAGCTATGCCTCCACCAGAAACGATGTATTGTGCCCAGCAGATCAACATCCCGCCTGAGCTGCCAGATATCCTCAAACAGTTCACCAAAGCCGCCATCCGAACTCAGCCCCCCGACGTGCTTCAGTGGGCGGCGGCGTAAGTAACCGCACGTACATTTGCGCCTCCAAGCATCTCAAATGCTTGTTTATGAATCGATTTGTTATTTTGCTCCAAAGTCACGGCTTTGTCTTCTCAGGTATTTCTCTGCACTTTCGAAGGGGGAGACTCTGCCTGTAAAAGACAGACTTGAGTTGCCCGTAGCCACACAGAAGACCGACACTGGACTCACCCCCGGTCTTTTGAAGATTCTACACAAACAGGTAAAGCAGCCTGTAGGGAGTCAGAGGACCACTTAAGATTCTCCCAAACCTGGACTGGCCATCTGGCATACCGGACAATTTCCCGGTGGCAGATGGGTATGTTTATCGGCAAAATATATCCTGGGCAGTACTGGTCCTAGCCGATGTGGTTCCCCAGACGAGCATCACCACCGGATCCCTCCGTCCGAGGCAAGGTGAAATTGATATGCCATTTATGGGATTGACAGGGGGACTCCAAGGACCAGGGCCGATTTTTAATCCCAGTTCAGACAAGCCTGGCTGCCATTTGCCTGCATTGAATTTGGTCTGCCACATCTACCCCGCAGCTTGGATACAAAGAGACAGTCACGGAGGACGAGGTGCGGCAGAGGTGGAGGGATCTGTGCCTGCCGAGGGAACAGCTGGATTCACTGCTGGAGCTCGGGGGCTTCACTGCTCACATCAGCTGGATGCGTTTACTGGCTCTCTGCTGCAGCGCTCTGGGCGGGGTAAAGCACGGGCATTGCACTCAGCATGCACGCTCTCTCTTCAACTAGCACTTAGTACGCATTTTACACCTGATCGAAAGCCTGATTTATATCATGGTCACATCGTCCGGGATGTGTACTTTTTGAACTTTTGTTTGTGAGGTAATAACTAATCTAAGAATAATGACCAATATTTTTATAGTGTATGCATTTTTTGTCACATCGCAATAAATCAAGTACATATGTTTGTATGTATCCATATATTTACTTAAGCGTGTGTAATTTATTTTGGAATTCTGCAAGGTTCTATTTATTTGTTTAATCATTATTTCGTTAGTTTTATCTATCTATCTATCTATCTATCTGATATTGCGAAGCTACTAGTTAAACTTCTAAAACCTTTTGAGTTTCTGTTACTATTGTACTCATATAATAGGAGTATGGTACGGTTCTCTCTACTCTCCTCAAGGTGGCGCTAAAGGTCTGCGTTTAAACTACAATTTCGTTTTTGTTCATGAACATCACGCCTCATAATGTGACATATATTTATATATTCCATTTATGAAAAGGGACGCATGGATATGCTGTTTCTTTAAGGAGAGTTCTGCTTGAACATGGTCTCTTAGATTCATAATCCATGTGCACCTTTCCTCGTTTCACCAGATAGCTGCAGTGTAGTGTGTCAGTTGGTGGATTAATGTGTGACACTGTCATGCATGCCGTTCCATCTGTCCGCAGACCATCATCAGTGCGCTGAAACACGCCTGTGGGATCCTCACCGAGGACCCAGAGGGAAGTCCTGCCCGCATTCCCTTTGATACCTTTGCAAATCTCTATGCCTACCTGGCCCAGCTGGATGGCGATATCCCCCAGGACCAGATCGACAGCTTTCTGCACAGCCTGCAGGATCACGCGTGAGTAACACTGTGGAGAGTGACGCATCTCTCTAATTAAATACTGCTCCCCGAGTTCCATCAGGATACACCAAAGTCTTGCTGAGTAACATTAATGAATTTTAGGAGAAAACACAACATCTATTGTAGCATCATCATCATCGTGTATTATTAAAAGTAAACACCATACAGCTGTCTCATTGTAGTACATATATTAAATATATAGGATGCCAGTATTGTAGCTTTTTATTTAGACATCGATGCCATTCTCCTTTTGTTTTTCCTTTAGCTACCTCCTGAATTGTAGTCCGTTTTACCCGCTACATAATTCACAAAAGGAGCTTGAGAATTAAGATGTGTATTTTTGACCACGCTGCATGTAATAAAATTTGTTTTCGGTGATTTAGTACACACTTATTCTTGTAGTCAAGAAAGACCGCTATACCCAGGTTTGTCTCATTATGAGCTTCGTTTTTCGTTAATATTTAGTTGGTGATGTGAGCAGTGTTGCAGTGGTTATGGGTAGCACTGCTCTGTCATGCTTCTGGGGTTTGTCACTCGCTGTATGTATGGAGTTTGCACGTTTTCCAGATGCTCTGACTTCCTGCTATAGTCCAAAGCCACGCAGTTAGACTAGCAAACACACAAGCACAATCTGAGTCTGATTTTGAGTTAGATTGTAGATTTAAGGATTGTATCCTTCCTTCCCTATTTTCTCCATGCCCAGACCATGTTGAGTTGCCTATGTGATAAAGAGATGCACATACATATTCAGATGGAATGAAGTCATTCACTCACCATACTGCATAATCTACAAGTGAAGACAAATCAGGAAATGACATCAGGGGATTTTATTTCACTGCTATGTGTTATGTGATGAGCTGAGATGGGCCAGGATCAATGTCCAGTCCTCCTGACACCCAGCCAGTGATTCTAGCATTACCACATGCTGGTTTGCATGTGCCAACACCGCTGATATTTCCAATAATCTTAAATACTTAAATGAAACATCAGGCTTCCAGCAGCGAAAACTTGTCCATTTGCAACGACCATGTTTGCTGGTTTTCTTTGGTTGAAGGAAGATGGGCTGTTAGTGTTGCCTTTTGGTTTTAATAAAGGAGTGAGAGGACTGATCTAATAAGAGGAGAGCTACATTATCGAGAGAGAGAGAGACTGAGAGAGAGAGAGAGAGAGAGAGAGAGGGGAGGAGGGAGAAGATTATGCCTGAGAAGTGCAACTTTCCAGACCATCTCCCAGCTCCAGGGCAAGCTGAACTCCTCCCGCTTTTCTCTGTATATTTTGACATTCACTTTGGGTCCTGAGTGCTGTTGGGAATGATGAAACCCCTCTCTACGACTTGGTGCATTTCCAGAGATGAGCTTAACTGGAGTCTTCATTAGCTTATTTTCCGCTGCCCATGCCCCAGGGAGAGATGCACTGCGAATCACTTCCCTGAAAAGTGTATTGGAGCACAGTTTCACAATCAGGGGGCGTATGTCTGACCTCAGTTTGTATGACTGTATTCAGTGATAGGTTCTGCTGATCTGTTTTTTAAGCAAGCAATTAGGCATTGATCCCCTCCCTTTTTTCCAGGAAGCGTCAGGGAGGGATGGTGCAACCAACAAACTTCACTAGTCCTCAAAGCTGAGAAAACAAAGCCAACGAAAGCCAAAGGTAGCTTTCAAAATGCTAATATTCAGCAAAGGTTACATCGCCAAGTCTTAATTTAATTTGTCTATTTGGAGACAGAAGACTAACAACAGTGACATCTGAACTGTGCTGCTCTGGCTGGAACAGGCTGTAAGGTTTTTGCTCAGATTTATGCACTGTATATTCATCTTTGATTTGTATTTTGAAATAAAAATATTTAATGATCCTTTTTTGTGGCTTTCTGGTTTCTATTCTGCATGCTGAATTTTTTGTCACATTTGAAGGGTCCCAGTGCTGAAGATCTGAGCTTTTTTGTCCTTTTGGAGCAAAATTCCAGTGCCGCAGAGCCATACCGAACTGAGTAGCTTTAATGTCACTGTCTCTGATTGGTGGAGTTACAATGTAACTGTTCAATCCAATATAACAAGGGTTATATTCTTCTCAAAGCTTAAAATTGTTATAAATTGCTCTCATTTAGTAAATACATTAGTTTGTAATGAAAATGTAATAATCCAATTTAAAATCTATGTAACTTGTATACTGTGCTTGCATAAGTGCTTAATGCTTACTGTGCAGGCTGTATTGAAATCAGTACTCTATTTAATTGCCGTGATTATTAGTATAGGACTACTTCAAAATATAGTTTATTTGTAGTACTTCTGTAGGCTTTAGCCCCAGATCCATTTACTTTAGTTAAAAACTGGACCTGCTTGCTCCCAGTCTGAAGCAGCCCACTGAGCTGGGTCTCCCTGATACACAAATGACACCCTATGTGCAAACTATGTTAAACTGAGATTATCTATTAATTACACAAAGCTGTTCCCATCTTCATTCATTTTGAGAACTTATCAAGGGTTGCCGGCAATTCTTTTCTGAAGACGTAAGCAGAAACGCTAAACAATCCCATTTTTCCAGCCGCTTCGCCGCGTTACATTTGCACGCTGTCTCCTGTCACGCTGTACTGATTTACTCTTTTTCTGAATTTGGATGTTAGCAGCCATTTAATGACGGGTTTTCAATTTCAGGATCCCGGGACCCGAGGGACAGCACATTTCGCTTTAGCCCAGCACTCACATGCCAATTTCAGATAATCAACGTGCAATCAAGCCCTTGATAATTTGAACCATGTGTATCACTGTGTACTTGGTTCTGTTTATTCATAGATATATGCTGCCCCATGGGATGCACTGGAAATGGAAAACAGTGGCTCAATTTTGAACACGCCTTAAGTTAAAGATACAGTTTACATTTATTCATGAAAGCTATTCAGAACTTTAGAAGATACACGTCTGTTTATTATATTAGTTAATCAACTAGTAACTACATTATTGGTAAAGCTTTGTCTTAAAATACAAACCAAAACAATGTGTATGAACTGCTCTTATGCAAGGTTATTTTACTTGGCTTTCACAAACCCATGATAATGCTATTTAATGTGTAAGTCATTTAGGCATTTATAAATAAACCATTTTATATATATATATTTTTTTATTTTTTTAAATCCTTTATCTCCTTCTTATTTGAAAGTTTTATTTTAGTCCAGGCAATTTACCATCTCTGTTACAATATCTGATTGCAAATATACACATTTAAAAAAAATCCTTTCAAAGCCGCAGCAGCATTCCTGGACTTCTGTTTAGACAAACAAAGAATTCCAAAATAAGCTGAGGAAGTTTAAGTTAGTCTGAGCACATTTTTCTGAATATGGTTTTCTTAAACAGCCCAAATAAACAAACCTGTGAAACAAAAAGACAAACATTTCCAGTTGAGCCAGGATCAGCCTGGACTTCACTTACAGGAGTTTTATAGTCATACTCATATAGTCAGTCACACTGTCTTTTCCCCATGTTATTAAATTCTGATGAGTCTGTGGGATAATCTCACTGAAAATCCAATGGACATCATTCTGAAACTATGCATAAAACGGGCACTTAAGGGTTAAAGCCGCAGCCCACATGTGTTAAATCAGCAGATGAGTCAGATACTACAGTGGAGGTGTTTAAATTTGATGGGGGCTCTGAAAATGAAGGAACTGAACAAAACTGGGAGGTTTCCACACAGCAGCTGGAAACAGATCATAGGTAGGGTAATCCCCTGCCTCCTAATCATAAAACCCTTACAAATGGAATAGAGTACACCGTGTAATCAGGGCCTGAATTACGCAGTGGCTTTTGGGGATGCCCAATTTTCTGGTGTGTACCACTGGAAAATAAAACCTAACCTATGACACAAAAGTGGACAATTTTTTCGAGGGGGGGGGGGGGGGGGGGGGGGGGGGGGGGGGGGGGGGGGGGGGGGGGGGGGGGGGGGGGGGGGGGGGGGGGG
>JAODKF010000038.1:6774775-6787468 GCA_026779585.1 Mormyrus proboscirostris | reverse complement strand
GATCTCAAGGGAGCTTGAGTCCTAGTCAGAGGCTTCAGGTTCTCCTTAGCTCCCCCGTAACTTGAGCCGTGCATGTAGTCAGTGATATACGTACATGAAATAGACTAAATCAACATAAATTCAAACCTAAAGCTCCCACTTAGTTTCCCCGGTACAAACTGTCTTGAAAAAACCTGGACGTTGACCAGACTTGCTGTAAATGAATCACTTAATTGAACAGTCCAATTGGTTACCAATCATATTTATGAAGGTTGCATAGCTAATTTGTGGGGCCCTTTAGGGTGATTTTTTTGGCAGCTTGGTGTCTTGTTATCCAAGAGGAGATTCCTAGTTGTACCGGTACTTTCGACCCCAAAGGCAGATGGCACTAATTATTTGGTCTCAGTGAACCTCACACTTATCCAGATGTAATGGCTTTAAAGCTTTTTAAATGGCCTCTAAAGAACAGCATGGTGTTCTCTCCTTTGAAAAGGTCCCTAACACATGGGATACCTCAGCTATCTTCCTAATATTTCAGCTTTCTGACACACATGCAGGTTTATTGCACCCAGCACAGGAAATTTGCAGCAAACCCATCACCTGCACAATTTTTTCTTCGGGCTTCCGCACAGACACCCATCGGATTTATCATTTAAGTTGATAATGCTCCTTGTAGAAAATCATAGAACTGCTTTCAGTAATTACGCTTGCAATCTACGTTTATTTACTTAGCAGGTGCTTTGTGCAAAGTGAGGTGCAAGAGAGGCAGATAGCACATTTCAAACACGCAGCCGTCAAGGAGTCAACTAGACATAGGGTCAGCAAACCAGAGCTTCCAGTGAATGGCCAAGGTCATCACGTCTGTTTCAGGGCACTTAATAACTGCCGTCAAGTTATTCTGGTTCATTGGGCTGCACTTTGCCGTTTTGCTGCCTTCCCTCTGAATAGCAGGGAATACGGCTGTGTCTTCCAGCCTTGTCAGCGGAGGGGAGTTGGCCCAAGAACTATACTTTATTGCAGGGCTCTTCAACTCTGGACCTCGATTCCAAATCCGGGCCTTGTTTTCAGTTCTCCCAGGTAGTTAGTTTAATAATTACTGATTCTGATTGGTCAGAGGCTTCACACCTGGCTCACAGGTAAAGGAAGGCTGGAAAACCAGCAGTGCTCAGACCTCGAGGTTGAATAACCCTGCTTTATTGAGTCCCACTAAATAATTAAAGGTCTATCCAGCTCATTAGGACATTGTTATCAAAACAGCATAAAATCAAAAGTTGAAGAACTGGCTGCTTTTAGAATTATTTAATTATAGATTTACATATTCGTTTTTAAATATTCAGCACTGTCTTCGGGTGGCCAGGTAGCATAGTGGGCAAAACTGCAACCGGAGAGCTACTTTTACGAAGAATTCAAAGGCTCTGGTTAACTGCTGTCTCAGAATTACTTTTGCAAAGAAAATAATCTGTGTAGTTATAGAGTTGCAACCGTAAAAGTTGACTACCAGGGGCAGGAGGCTGTTTCTCCTCAGTGTATTTTGCTGACCAGGGAGGGGAGATCGCAGTCTGATCACAGATGGCGATCGACTAGCCATGTGTGAATGTTCGCTCTTGTCAGTTAAAATCGTCTGATTGCCAGCCTCTGCTTGACAAAATGTGAACCACACACATGTTATTTGTATGCGATGCAGTGCTGTCATCTCTCACGTCACAATACTCCACTTTTACCTAAAATAGATAAAAAATGGAGCACAGGGGATTTAATTCCGTGAGGTTTGGGGGCATCTGCAATTGGAACAAAATATTTTATCAGGCGGATGTAAAGCCCACTTGAACAGGGAAGTGAAACAGCAGTGACGTTTACGTTTACGTCATTTCTTACCTCTGTTCAGATATTTCAAACCTATGTTTAATACAGATAGTCATGGAATTATATAGATATAAAAGCTTATACAAAAGTAAAAGATATACTAATATTGTACTATATCATTTGTAATACTCATAGAATATTATGTGAAGATTGGTGAAATTTGTTAAATGCTATAAAATGCTATTAAATCCTGGTCTTACAGATTAGAATCTACAAACTTCTCAGTCTGCGGTCTCAGTAAAATCCAATAATATTGTCCAATAAAAACCACACATATCCACTTTTTGGTGAGTGTCACTTTTTACTATAGATGGAATACACCCAGTCACCTCTGCTTACTAATGGCATTTGACATGTAATTGACCAATGAGAAAATGTTTTATGTCATCTACTTTATGCTTGTACTAGTTAACTATTGTATTCATCATGGTCATTTGGATTGGGCATGGATTACTTTATATGACTAAGTTTAGCATTGTAACATGGCAGCTAGCTAACATCATTAGTAATTGTGAATATACAGTGAGATTAGTTTGTGTGTTGTTGACTGACATATTTGCCAAGTTCATAACAATCCACGCAAGTCCATTTAAAACATTAAACTGTTCACTCATGGCTTTATACAGTAAAGGTAAGTCTCTATTCGGATTGCTAAGGGTGTCTCATTATGTTGTGTTTCGGTTTGTTTTGTGAGGTGGTTTCTGAGACAATGTATTTTTTCACACTCATGAAATAAAATTGTGGAGATGCATGTTTCCCATCGGACAGCAATGACTTTGCATATTAGTATCCAGGTGACAGTGAGTCTGTAGCCTATTCCAGACAGCACAGGGCACAAACAGGGGGATGCTCTGGATGGGATGACAGTCCATAGCAGGGCAAACACCCACTTAGACTTAGACACACACACACACACACACACGCGCGCACACAGGTTAGTAATTAAATCTTTGTGGGGACTCTCCATTCATTTCTATGGGGAAAACACTAATCCCAGCATGACAGCCTTAACCCCAACCCAGCACTAACCCTAACCATAACTAACCAAAAAATATAAAAGACTTTTGGCATTGTTAGTTTTTTGACTGCAATCGCAGATCTTCTTGGAGACCTAAAACATGGTTATAAATGTTTATCAAAATGCATATATGGTTCATATGGTTGCGGCTGTGTGCCAGTCAGTCGTGTCATGAGAAAAAATAAAACTGGATCACACAGTGGTCTTGTTCTACTCCCTGTGAAGCCAGGATAAGGTTGAGACCCAGATCAGCTTTGACCATACAAGATTTTATTCACATTAAGCTTCAGTCGCTCCAGCTCCGACCAGTGCCAGATGTGGGATGTGGATTGATGAAGTCAGCCTTTCACATTTCAGTATGCAATTACACACAAGGACTGCATACTTAATCTGGCTCTGATTAAGTATAATTAAGTGCTTAGTGTTACAGGCAGGGGAGTAACTGTGGGAGGCTTAAAAAAACATTTTTTTCTTTTAATTCTGGCATTTATTTTGATTGCTTGAGGAGGAAAATTGGAAAATAAACCTATTTAACACTACAAGTCATTTTCTGCTGAAAGCAATTATACATCCAGCAGCAGAGGCGAGGACTCAGGCTGTCAGTGACAAGTAGAGGGCGTACGTGGGTATATACAACGGGATCTCGTTATAATGTACATATGCATGAAACCAAAGTTGATATTTTTGTATTTGGGTTTTTTGGGATAAATTTTTTGGGTTTGCAACTTCACAGGTTGTGGATGACTTCACATATGTAATTTAATCTGCATTTTAAATTAAATGTAACCTTTAGTTGGTATTTTCAAGAGTGAAACAAAAAAACAAACTGAAATCTATCAACAAGTAAACTTTACAACTGTGATTTAATAATGCCAGATCTGTGCTAAATTTTAGTGAATATTGACATAACCGTCCGTGACCACAATATTATTAGGCTCATTTATAAATGACGCACTGTACGGGGGGGTTACCCTTGCGGAGTGACTAACAGGCTTTTGCGTAATTTCCCGCCAGAACAGCGTACGAAAATCGAAAGTCTAATGCGAACAATGCTTTTATTTACCCTGCTATTTTTTTTACACATTAATTAGGGTATATTTTGTAGAAGCAGCTACTGTATTTCCACAAAGTAACAAAATTTCCCTGGAATTAACGGCTCCGGATACCAAGACTAACATTAGTCCAAATACTGACATTTTAAACAGCGGTTTTTAATCTACTCAGCGAACACGAGGGTGAGAGGGGATGGGATGAGAAAAAGGGATGGAAGATTGCGAGAGGGACCGAGGGGAGGAGGGCCATAATCGGATTAAGAAGCCGTAGTTTGCAGATGCCTCATTCCCTCCGCGGATGGTGTTGCATATGACTTTACAGTCCATGTTTAGATAATACAATGATACGATTTCAGTAGATATATATCCGTTTGTTAAATGTGGAAATGACCTTGAAAGAAAGTTTTTCTTATCGTGTATACCTGTGGGATTTTGAGTACGTTTACTAGTGTTTAATTAGCATTACTTTTTATAAACGAATGCCAAGTTTGATAAAAATCTACTTTGCATTTTGAAGTGAAAGATGAATGTGAACAAAGACGAACCTCCGTGGATCGGACTGCTTTTTTTGTTTAAAAGTCTTCACTGACTCTGGATGTCTAACGCTAACTGAAGTTTCTGCGCGATCCTAATTTCTTAATACTCGGATGTACTTGGATTGGGTGTCACCGTGTTTCGGATGAAAGTTTTTGCTCATTGCATGGTTAAATGATGCTGATAACGGACGACAGGGACAGAGGCAAATCCTCATCCATCAAATTGAAGCACATTTCGCAAATCAAATATGGAGATGTGCTGGTTCATCCCGCACCAGCTGCGCGGTCAGCATCGCTGTCCGAGGAAGATGATCATCCGTATTATTCTGAATCAGAAGGAGAGGACTACGAAGAGTACGACGATTTTTCAGAGTTACCCGACACTAGGAGCATCGCTTCGGATGACTCTTTCTACCCGGTAGAGGATGAGCTGGCAGAAGCCGGCGCCTGGCCGCCTGCGGAGTGTCCTGCGGCGCTTTCTTTTTTCCAGGCGTGTAGCGCCAACAATTCAGTCGGGATTAAGATAATGATAAGACAAGGTGTGGCTGAAGAGGAAGTTATGGAAACAGATAAAAACAACAGGGTAAGTTTAATGTTCGCCCACATGCAGCCTACGAACCAGTAACTTTCTAAGGGAAAGTAATAACCACACACGTCCACTCATACGCATGCGTAGTAGCGCTCCGTCCCCGGCTGGCGTTTCCGTCCGAGGCAGATTAATGAACTATTTTTGAACATCAACTTACTCGGGCTAAAGCGCATTATCATATGTAACCAAAACCTGTCCACTAGTCGCACATATAACTCGAGGCTTCCGCTCGTATTAATTTTAACGCGCAGCAGCTATACTTGATTATTAAATACGCGGCGTCTTTTTTTCTGTATGAAATAGTTTTGTGATGACTTTCTAAACATAAATAAAAATAACTTTAGTAACGCTAACTTTATTAGTGAAACAAACAGCTTGACAAGCCTTAACAAATAATTTAATAAATTATGAAGTGCAATTTTTTATCAAAGCAATGCATTTCACAAGCACTTCTTTACGGTGAGGATCCGCCTGTGGTATGTGCCATATCTTGCACTGTTACATTTTCCATCATTTACCTAACACCGGGGGGATAAGGGGAATAACTATGGTCCTGTTAATACCCCCCTGTGCCGAATCGCCCAGAGGTTTCCTCACTGATGTTTTAAAGCGTTACGTTACAATTGGCTATGATAACATGCTACAATGTCAGCAAAGTGTGGAGAAGCAGCACAGAAGTTTTTCTGTCATTCTCTTCCCTTCTTTTTTTTACATTAGCAACTAATAACAGAGATCACAATTGTAGGGCATTTATGAGCAAACCTGTAAGTGAAGACAACATTTGTATTCAGAGGTTCATTATCACCTTTACGTACAGGTGAACTTTATATAATTTCTGCATATTTAAACAGATTTTTCTTTGATCATTTGTTTGAGTTTCATTGCTCTGGAAAAAGTAGCTCCAGAACTAAAATGTCACCGAGTCCACATTTTAACTACGTGCTGTGGTAATAGATATAAACTGGAACATTTGCGTGTTTAATTATCTCTCGTGGGCTAATTGGGTAAGTGAATGCGCTGAGCTGGCTGGCCCTGCCTTGTTTTGCACAGATCTGTGCCGCCTCAGTGCTTTATAAACAGCGCCCTATTGAAATAGCAAGCACGTGCTCGAAAAATGCACACTGTAACTCCTAATGAAATCAGGATGGTGCTGACTGTTGCGAAAGGAGCACTAGCGCTCTCTCCTGCAGACTGTGTCCAGTTTAAGCAGGATTTTTCAGGCCTAATAGTTGAAATATGAATGTTTTTCTTATATGCCCCCGTATCATTTACTGTTATTCATACAGTTTGGTTTGGAGTGCAGCAATCACCTACCGGGGCGTTCCCTTACTTGTAAAAGGGACAATGTTCCTTTATAATAAGCAGTTCGGATTTAGTAAAGTTTACGCTAGTGCTCATTAATTTAAATTACATGCTGCATTTTTTCGAATTCCCACCCACCCAAGTAAGCAAAAAAAAAACAAAAAAAAAAAAACTGCAAATCCAAACAATATTAGTCAGAGCACTTAGGAATACAGTATTCAGAAGAGTAAGCAAAATGTTACCGAATTCAATCCCGATAGCTATGCAAATAATGTATCCGTGGAAACACACTGTAAAGAATAAACTTAATTTATAAATTCATTGTAATGGTGGACACAAATTAGAATTGTTTCGTAATTATAATTATTAACAATGTTATGAATAATATGATGGCTCTTATTGTTCTTAGTAATCATTGCTTTTGCAGGCTTGTTTCTTTTTCTGTTGAAGAAGTAGGAACGTTACTCATAGCCATTTCCTGAGGGTATACTGAGTTTCAGTTCAGACTGATTACATGATAACACTCAGGGGGGCTTGCAGGTAGCAAATCAAGCAGTCTTTGTGGTTCCAATTTGAGGAATTATAGCATGGGATTTTCCCCTTTGGGGTAACTTGGCAGTTGAAGTTTAAATAGTATTTTATTTGGTGTTGTCTGTTCGGCGATAGTGCCTGAGTGTGAAATGCTTAGTCATGCACGCTGCTATGACTGTATATCATCAGTAAACGTGCGAATGCCAAAAACACCATCATTCACTTCCCCATTATCCCCGTTCAGCCAGTGTCATTTGATTACCAGCCTCACGGCTGTAGGGTCGTGCCGCTTCATGTGCTCTTCTCTCTGCAGAGTTTACCCTCCTCTTGTTTTTCTCCTGTGAACTCTGGTGTTTTCCCACAGTCCAGAGCAGGGCTGGAATGACCATTTGGCGCACTGGGCACTTTCCTGGTGGGCCGGTGGGTATGCAATCTCCACAAACCAAGAACATACAGCAGAACATGTAAATTCCACACACAGAACATGCAAACTTCCACACACAGAACATGCAAACCCCGCACACAGATTACATGCAAATTTCGCACACACAGAACACGCAAACTCTGCACACAGAGAGCATACAAATCCCCCACACAGAACATGCAAACTCCTCACACAGAGAACATGCAAACCTGCACACAGAGAGCATGCAAACTCTCTACACTGAGATCATGTGAACCCGCAAACACAGAATATGCAAACTCCACACACACACAGAATATAGGTGGAACTGGTAGTAGGAGAATCTGTACTAGAGGAATGCTTGCTGCTTCTTGAGAAAGAAGCATGGAAAAGCCTGAAGTGTAGTGCAGTAAGATGTTTTCAGTCAGATGGCAGTATGTAATGAATAATTTATCTCATTAGGTGGGTGAACCTTCAGTCTTTTCAAACAGATTAGTTGAATGTTTAAGCGGTGATATGCTGAGGGATATACAGTACAGTGTAATGGATATTCTTTCCCCGATTTCCAGTTTCCAGTTGCCTTTAAAACCTGTATTCCAGGTGACAGTCTTTGGCCCAATTCCCTCCAAGCATAAATTATGGATCAGGAATCTGGGGAGTGATATAATAGATGCTTTAGGTATATACACTTACTACCAAGCATATATGATGAGTAATTCACATTGGATAACAGAATGCACTAAATTGTTTATAAACTAGGGGAGTATGAAATGGTGTATATGAACTATTCTTAAGGGGATCCATCTTCCAGATCCAAGCATTGCACCTTCATATACTTATGAATAATTATGGAGATTATGTCAGTGAAAATAATTTTTGTATTGGAACCAGGAATATCACTCTGTCTGGAAGTAGCTCTCTGTGCTGTGGTATTAAATACTTTATCTGTGTAAAGGCTATGAGCCGGTTACTCAGTAGGCAGAGGGCAGACTAGAAACCACTAAAGTGATATTACGTATTTTGGCTAATCTGATAGCTCCTTCACTGATAGCTCCTGGAGGAGGTACAATCTCTACCTGGGGAAATGGTTACTTGCATTTCCCAAAGACCTGCTTACCATTTGAGACCTATTCTTCCTGATCCTCACAGAGATGAGTGCAGTGGAGAAGGAATGGCAAGGTGATGGTGTTTACACTGTAAAGCCAGTGTTTGTGTGGCTGTGTGGGTCAGGAACTTGGGCCCATGTCCGGAAGGTCATCGATTCCAATCCCTTGAGTGAGGCCCTTAACACAAACTGCTCCAGGGATGCTGGATAAATGCCTGGCCCTGTGCTCTGACCCTTTGTTCTCACCTCTATCTACAAGTCTCATAGGAGAGCATGATGGGATATGTGAAGATTGGATTTTGCACATGCACCATGTGACAATATATTGATATATTGATCCTTAACTGCACAACCTGTTTTTCTGTGTTCCTCCTTTAGAATGCTTACCCAGCCTTTAAATTTGCATAGAGGGAAAAGCCAGCTGGAATTAGGTTACTTTAAAGAAGAAATCCAATTTATAAAGGCATATCCTGCATGGTAGGAAGGTAGATTGTAATTTCGCTAAATCTGCATGCACAAAAGATGAATAATTCATGGTCTATAATGGCAGCTGTTTTTTTCCACTGTTCAGGCCCACATGTAGGTGTAAATGTAAAAGTAGATGGTTTAGAAAAATTCTCACCAGATGTTGAGAAAATATTTTCAGAATCTTTTTCATTAATGGCTTTTAGTATTGCTTTTGCCTCAGACTTTGTAGTAGGGTGTTTACTTATTTTACAATGAGATGTACAAGAAAGTTACGTTGTAATGCTTTTTAAATAAATCTAATGTAGATACATTCATCTTGCAGGACTTGAAACCTTTTCTGCATTGGTTGATCTGTTTCTTAAAGCAACAGTTTCTTAAAGCAACCATTTCCTTTGAACTTTGAAATTTCATGGTTCTGATTAGAGGACAAATGTCTTTCTGCTGGCTTTGGAGTGTTGCAGTACCTGACAGATCTGGGGAAATGTTTGTATGATGACTTGAATTGAAATATGCTTTGCTCTAAGGTGACATATAGGTCAGTGTTAATAGGTCTAGCGACAGATAACAAGTATAAACTCAAATACATTACTGGTAAATGCAGTATGGTTTGGCTGTGTTGCTTATCTGTTTGTGATACTAAGATATTAACCTGTTATGCAGAGGTTAAAAATACTGTATCATCCATAGTGCCCTGACACAGGTGCGGGGTACTATTTATGGATGTGCTGTGTTGGTCTTTGTACTCAGAGTGTAAAACTATATGCACGGGTCATAATCTTGTAATAAAGCCAATGGCGTATTTGGCCGACTTCCATTCATAGTTTAGTGGTTAGTTCTGCCTGGAAACAACCTTTTAAGAGTCCTGTTAAAGAGCAGCCTGAAGCGATAAGTTTGTAGGGTTTTCTTGAAGATGGTGGAGGATTGTTCAGTATACCAAACGAGGTCTTTTAGACTTTCATCCTTTCAGACTCAGACCCTACGTTCGGAGTGTAGTGACATTAAAGGGATGTAAATCTGCTGAGATCTTAGGTATGGTGCCACTGTTACATTGGAAACCTTGTGCAATGTCCCTCCAAAAGTAATTATAGTATTAACATAATATATAATCCTTGAAATAATGCAGTACATTCGTGGCTCTGCCTCATTATCAGGCAGATTTTATTTTTCTGAAATGGTAATTAGCTTAGACCTGAGGCATGTAGTCATTACCACATTGCTGTATATTTATGTAGCCAACGTTGGCTGATGAATTGCTTTCCTCAGCAGAGGCAATCACCAAATTAGAGAGGAATGTGGAAGGACCCCCCCCATAAATAAATAAATAAATAAGAATCTCTCCCTAATTGTTCCGGCAAAGAAGGGCGTCTGGGAGTTATATTTAACCACGCGCTGGCGGCAGCATGTCCGCGTGACGGGTGGCTGGTGGCCTCGCGCTGCGCAGGGCGTGAACGATGGCAGACACGGACTGGAATAATAGTTTCGGACAGCCTGTGGGGCAAAAGACGGTCGTCAAAATAGGCGGCGGGAGGCGGCAAGTACACAGAGAATAGGGCGTTTAGCCATAAATGTACTTTCAGCGTCTGTTTTGTTCTCCTCAGTAAAAACGTTTTGTGTTGCGTAATAATACCAATGTTTGCGACCCGAAGTAAAAGAGTGCCGGTGTGACTGGTAATGTGCCGGTGAAGCCGGACAGGGAAGGATGGCGGTAAGCATATCAGCACCACACTGATTTCCCACTTTCCCACTTCCTTTGTGTTGTGGTTCTGGTGTTTTGGATTGGGTTTACTGGTTATGGCCCTGACTTTTTGTTTGCCCCCGGCTTGCAGTTTGGGACACTGGGGGAACTATAGACAGTGCAGCTTCAATGGGGCCCCACGGAGGGTTGATGGGCCCCTTCACGGAGAGAATCAGGGGACTATTGGTCTTTTGCATTGAAATGCCGATGCACGTCACATTGCATAATCTGCCACTAGAAACCTAACAATATATCTATTATATGTTTGTGACAAGGCTATATAAGTTCTATATTGTGTCTATGTCTGAATATTAGGGATGGGACGATTATTCGAAGTAATCCACAATCTCGATTATAAAAATGGGTCGACGTGGAATTTTAGTGTCGATACGTTGTGTAAAACTACGTAAAGGTTTTGTAACTGCAATGAACTAAGTGACAAGCCAAATGTATTGTAAGGGAAAGTACTTTATCCCCTCGGGAACACGTTAACGCTGTCCTTTTAAGAATCGCGCAATAATATTAGTGCTAATAACTGAACTTTACTGTCCACTTGACGATCTCTTCGCCACTCGAGAGGTACAGTATTTTAATTATTGAACCTACGGCATGGTTTTCATTTACAATAAAAAGTTATTCCGCTAATAAGCTGGTTAGTTTCATTGCTGGCACCGTTAAAACTACATCAATTACAGACTGAATTCTGATATAGTTTTGTCTAATATCGCCGGTGCCAGCAGTGCCGCACTATTTTGTAAGGCATGCACTGGCCAATCATGTAACACTTCTCTTATAAATATTAATGAGACATCTCCTACCACCCTGCAAAAAGGAAATTTGCCTCCCCCGCGCACGAGGCAACATGGCTTTATTACTACTCCTGCACACTGTAGCCTAAATCGTTCTAAGCTACTTTTGCTAGTGTTTGTTAAAAACATCTCTCTAGTTATGAAATCATTCCATGTTTTAGCATCTATTTCAACATTAATGAGACATTGGTGTACTGAAATAAGTAAAAACTATTGCAGTTTTTATTAAGTCTAACATAGAAATCCTATTGAGTTTTTTAAGATTTGCTTTTTTTTGTTAATAATGCTCTAATGTTTAAGAAATGTTTTAATAAATTGAAATGTTAATGAGAATTTCATATTTGAGTGAAAATAATTACTTAATAATCTGAACAATCAAAAATTATTTGTTAGATTAGTCGAATAATCGGGAAAAAAATAATCGCTAGGTTAATCATTTAAGTAAAAATTGTTTGAGACAGCACTACTGGATATTACTCAAAAATACATAGTACATCTGTAACATTTGACTGTTAAGAGTCAGAGACTCTTAAAATCTTAAAAACCTTGCACTGGAACCTATTACACCACTGATTGTGCAATTTTGCCCGAAATCATGCACTGTGCGCATGGCCGTATTAATAAATTCCTATTTTCTTTTTGCGGAAATATTGTATTTTATTTAATACTGTTTCATATGGGAAAATATAAGTATAATGTTTTCCTTGCAACGTACAAAGCTTAATTTTATAGAATGGGAAGTGAAATGTAATTCAATGAGGGATATAGATGTCCTTTTATGTTGTTTGACAAACAGCACACTGCAGAAAAGAGAAAATGATTCATGTTTCATATATTGTTCCAACAGGTTTGATTTCTTAGGTTGCTTTATTCAGAGCATATAGTTACTGCAGAAACCTGTGTCCCGGGGGACATTGAGGGAAAGTGAGTGTTTGCAGTTTGGCTTAAGTTTTGGACCAATTTAAAAACTAAAAACGATAACAGCCCTTGAGGTAGTGCACTGATCATCCAAGGGGATTTAAATGGTTACATATTTATGTATGTATGTTTCCTAGGAGATTCAGTACATTTTCTTTGTGGGATATAAGGATGTAAATGGTAAAAAGAACTGGGTTTGTGGCATATGTGGATGAGGAGGATTAATATGAATGAGGTGCTGTGTCTCAGACATGTTGGATTATGGAGGTCGGCGAGCTGTAGCCTGCGGATATACTTGTTATTGGCAGTACATGAATCGGTAAAGGTGCTGAGTGAATGTGGTAAATGGGGTGGGGGGGGGGGGGTCATAATATATATTGAGGGC
>JAODKF010000038.1:6760144-6774675 GCA_026779585.1 Mormyrus proboscirostris | reverse complement strand
TGGTAAATGGGGTGGGGGGGGGGGTCATAATATATATTGAGGGCAGCCCATAGTGAGAATCAGCCCCCACTCTGCCGTAACAAAGGTGTACAACAGCTACTGTGATTCTTACATTAACCTTTCCTCATGATTGTTGGGTTTCCAGAACTCAGACTCTGAAGGTAGCAAACCAAATAAAAAATATGCCCAGTGACCACTATTGCTGGCATTATGCTAAACCTTGTAAAATCAGCTCCATTCTCTTTACCAGGATTGTTTTTTTTTCCAAACTGTTACTTTTTCTGCTGAAGGATTTTGAGATATGCATTTTGGCTAATCATGCCAGGGGATACAGTAATTAGTAAGATGGCAAGAATATGGGATTAAAGCATGAAATGTAAACTGAGATGTTGCTTCTGCACCTGTAAGAAGAGACAGAGTGCGTGAATGTACATTTCATGGGATGTAAAACCAGGCTGCCACAAAAAGATGAAAGATGAGTGATCTTAAATCAGCACTGACAGCTTGAAGTCAACTGACCACTGACATTAAACTATTGAATGATTTTAAGAAATCAGTACTGACTGCTTCGCATTCAATTACCTAAGCAGTGACATTGAAAGATTGCTTTGCATCATGAAAAGTAGTGAAAGTAATTATGTACACAAATTTTCCCAAAAGGTTCTCATAAATTTTAAAAAGCAGGCTGAAAACCCACATAAAATGTTTACAATGTTTTTATTAATATTTCATTATGTGTTAACCAGAAGATGATCAGCTTTTTAAATATTTTGATATCAGCTGTTCACAACAATAAAAAAATCCATCAAATTAGATGGGGTTTCCAGTTTCTATTAGATTTTATTTTATTAGAACATCCATCACTTTATTCAAATTTGCACAGCATAGATTAATCCATGTGTTAAGCTGCGAAAAACAGTGAATCAGTGAATTATTCCAGGCTGAGGATCTCTTGTTTGGGCTGTTCTGGCGACAGCTGTCCATAGCGCCATGGTAATTTAATCACGACCTCCCACGCAGCAGAGCTTCCATTTCCAGTTTTGTGCTGTAACATCTATTTAAGAATTACGTGAGGGGGGAAACAGCTCCACGACCAAGTCTGCTGCCGTAATGGACAAGCTGCTGACTCTTTAAGTAGGACGATCATGATCTTCTCAGTGTGGGCTCGGTGAAATGAAAGGCACGCCGTAACTAGATTGGGTTTCCTCTGAAGACTATCGCCACAGTTAAATTTCAGTAATTGGGCTGGTTCAGACACTGTGGCTCAGTGGGTAAAGCTGTTGCATTACACCTCCGCCACTGGGCACTGGAATGTCCCTGCTTTGCTCAATGTGAAACGTTTATGTAATGCTGCAGTCCAAAGACTTGCAGTTAGGCTTATTAGCGTCTTTGAATTGCTCATAGAGTGTGATTGCGTGTGCTCCGTGATGGACTGGCATTCCAGTCGGGGGGGGGTCTCCTTGCCTTGAGCCTTATGCTGCCTGTGATTGGCTCCCTGACCAGGATTATTGGTTGGAAGATGGTTGGATTTAGCTTTACTATTATGGATCATATCTCATTACCATAATTAGAATATGTGTAAAAATATGTAATGTGACTTTCATTATGGAGCTTTTTTTGTTTTCTTACACAACCACAATATTCTTGTAACATCATAGCTGGCTTGGGCAGTAAATGTTCATAGTCATTTATGATGTTTTTCTAGCCGTGATTTTTGTGGTAATTCCCCATTAAAACATGAATGTGATGATTATGACAGCCGTCGTTCCCGTATTCCTCACTGGATTTTGGGAATGTGGTTCCGCTATCTCACAGGAGTAATTTGTGCATTTTGATACATGCTGAATCTCATGAATTAAGCAGTCAGTATTTCACAAGGTACTTTGCAGGATTTCTGATTGCTAACAGAATGATTGACCGCTCAGAGTGAGAACTATGTGTCAAATTAAAAGTAGCATAATACTGCAAATTAGCAGAAAAGCATAGCCCTTGAATAGTATTTTTTAGATATGAGATGTCAGGCAGAACACCATAGTTGTTAAATACAACTTTCTCGGATATATAGTCTACAAACCATATACAGCTCTAGTACAGTGTAGTATGAATTATATACTGTAGTACACAGGGATCGATACATAAATGCATTATAGTTTTCCATTTCCCTACTAGTTAATGTGCTAACAAATTAACAGTTTACATAATAGAAGTGAGTCGTGGCAATCTTGCATGGGTCTGTAAGAATTTCCTTTTTAAGGTGGTGATCCAAACCTTCTTTTGAAGGCCAAATTCTTCCAAGTGAGTCATATTTTTGTCAAGCTGTTTCTGAAATATGGCTTTTGTGAGCTATTGTCAAAGTCAAGATTGAATCAGGGAGCCCTTCTAACCCTGTTATGTCCTTGCAGACGGGGCTGCTGGTCGCTTGCTATCAGGGCTACATTGACATTGTCATTGCGCTAGCACAGTGCCCCTTCGTCGACGTCAACTGGCAGGACAAGGAAGGAAACACAGCCCTCATCACGGCTTGCCAAGCAGGTAAGAGCTCATTACAGTCACCATCACACGGAGCCTTTGTCATCCCTGCCTCTTGTGCTCAGGAATTATTTACCTTTTTTATAAATCTTATGAGTATTTACTAGAAAAAAAACAAATCACCAAGTATTATAAGCAGAACATAGCTGAATTATTTAGCAGAGGCTGGTTGACATTTATAGCACTTTAGCTTAAATACGATGCATTTTCATAAGTGCTAACATAATTAGGCCCAGAGGTACAGTAGGGGCAGGGATACCCTGGCATATTTAGGGAGCCTGTACTATACAGGAGACTTTGGATGCATAAAATTATATGAAAAATTAGGTGGCGGGGTCCAAGGTGACATTTTAACAGGGGGCCCGGAATTTCTAGCTACACCCTTGATTAGGTCTCTCTGGATTCAAGGCTCCTGGTCCCTGTCTATACCTACTGCTGTAAAAGTGCACAGTTAACATTAGGCCATTTGTTGAAATATTTGGTCTTTTGCGGCCCACCAAATACGTGTGGGGGGGGGGGGGTTAAAATTTTCAGCCAGACTATAATTAACTCCTATTTAAAATCTAATGGTCTTCCATTAAATATCGTAATTAGATCCCCCGCTTTCAGTGCCCCCTCTCCGCTGCCTGCACTCGCATGGACCATCGTTTAGGTCGCAGGGAAACAGTTACAACTGCTGTTTATTGGCATCTTGTCTGCTGTTGATTTTCTGCAGCATTATTCTTCAGTTTTATGTGACTGAGTTTCCTGGGATTTGGAGAGAAGAAACATTTTCCATCTATAAAATACTTTGTTTCCCCATTAAGATGAACCCCTCGGAAAAAAGTGTGATGATAAACACATCGAGGGACTGGGTTACTAGGCCAGAAGAGCAGTGTTTTATGAAATCAGTGTTTTATTTCAGCGAGCAGAATAATGACCATCTCCATGTGCTTTCAGGACATATAACTATCTGCAACTACCTGCTCAACTATTATCCCGGCCTTGACCTCGAGCGTAAGAACTGCCACGGCTTCACTGCCCTCATGAAGGCCGCCATGCAGGGCAGGACAGAATGTGTCCGGACTCTGATGTTCGCAGGTATAGTTCCGAAGATCCTTTGTCCAAAAAGATGGCTCCAAAGCCAAAGCTAAATGAAACGCATGCAGCTTCTCAAATCCAAAATCAAATCCAACGACGGTGTTGGCTCACAACTAAAGAATCATGTAGATGCGTAATACTCACGAAAGGTGCTTCCTTACACTGAAGCAACGTGTAGACATGTGATGCCCATGGTTTTGCTACCTTCAGGTGCAAGGTAGATTCAAGACTGTCTCTTTGTGTTCCTTAAAGCTGCAGTTGCTTTGGTATGCATGAGTTGTGGTTTCCCAGTCATGAAGACTCAACAGAGTAGTAAAACCATTTCAATCAATACCTTAGACGTCATAGAATGGTGTCATATAAACACTCTATATTGTTCTACAGAATACATTTAACTGCAAAGTGCTTTCAAATTAATTATGATGACTAAATAAAATTGTACAAGAAATGTACAAGTAATGAGTTATGGAATTAGTATTTATGCAGGACTGCCAAAATTGCAATTTCAGAATGACAGCTACCTTGTATCAGAAAACATTTTCTCTTCCCTGTAATGATACTGGAGAACAGTAAACCCATAATTACTACATCACCATGCTGCCAAAATGATGGGAACATTTTCA
The DNA here is from genome assembly GCA_026779585.1 of Mormyrus proboscirostris. Taxonomy (NCBI): domain Eukaryota; kingdom Metazoa; phylum Chordata; class Actinopteri; order Osteoglossiformes; family Mormyridae; genus Mormyrus; species Mormyrus proboscirostris. The sequence continues at coordinate 6,770,443 of JAODKF010000038.1, read as the reverse complement.
CAAAGAGGCTAACTGTAATTTACAGGGCAAAATAAGGAAAACCAAGTGTTATCAGTTGAAAATTAGAACTGGTACTATAATATAATATAAGAAATATAAATTCGTAAAAGCCACAAAGGACACAAAATGTACAAAAAACATGAAGGATAGACACATCTTAACTGTCTAGCTAGGTACATCCATAGCCAAGGCAACATATTATTATCCAGTCACATCTACTGATTTTCGTCATGTGACTATTATATCACCTGCAGTGTTCAGCCCTGAGGACCACAGGACCAGCAGACATGTTCCCAAACAATGGCAATGATCACAGTCCTTCTGTACAGCCAGAGAAGGGGAAGTAGGCCTGGTACAGGTTCTGAGGACACGCGTTGACAGGCAGCAGACAATGTTTTTAAAGGGCTGCAAACAGATACCAGCCTGGTCCATGACATCATTTGGCTTGTCGGCCTTCAGTAGATGACTCAGAATCTAGTACAGTAGGGTTGCAAAGGGCCTCAGAAAAGCCTGATATATGCCTGGAGAGCAAGCAGGCAGGCAGGAAGACATCTGATGTGCAGGACGTGGGTTACAGTGTCAATTTGGTGTCGTACAATTTGGCCATAGACTGCGTTATACAAAAACCTGCGTTGTTTGCAAATAAATATCTGTAATATATGTGCCTGTGCTGATTGTTCTCTAAACCGTCTAGAAGATACTGACTGCAGTTGTAAGAAAATATCGAGAGCAAATGGAACCGGATGCTTTTAACTGTGAAAATATTCATTAAACTTATTAGGATCTTTCCGGTTCAATGGAAAAAACCGATGTGCTTGACATTTGCATTTTGCATTATATCACACGTGCAGGATGCTGTTTTGCGAAGCACGCTGTTAACTGTTGCCCAATGACAAATGCGAAAATGAAACTCTTTGGATCAAATAAAGCCAGAGTATTTTTGTTTTCTTGTTTTATAATGTCAATATTATTCTTGTAAGAAGTGATGCTTTTAAGTGGTGTTTTTCATAGCAATTATTAAGAATGAAGTCTATATAATTGTGTGAATTATTCAAAAGTAGATATAGGAATTAGTGTATTAGTGTGTTTAGCCTTGACATTCGAAGGTTGTTGGGTAGAGTCCCAGGAGAGGCCCTATATTAAATGGACTGTTTCCAGCTGTATACATTTTAAGCTGCTTTAGATAAAAGCTTTAACTGCAGCTCAACAATTAGAGCAAGGTGTGAACAATGTAAGGGTGCGGATTCAAGTACCAGGGATCACACTACCGCAGCACTTCCTCCTACTGTAAGATAAATGAGTATGATGTAAGAAGCCATTGTGTTTTGTCCGCTGCATTAGGGGCAGACCTGGGTGCCCGCGACCCTGGGCGGAAGCTGACGTCTTTGGAGTGGGCCGTGTTCACAGGCCGCCACGAGACCGCTCGGCTGATGACACGCCTGCTGGCCAGGCCCTGCCCGGAGCAGTTCTCTGAGTCCTACAGGCTGGAGGGGCCCCTGCTGCCGGACCTGGTGGCCAAGGCCAAGAAAGAGAAGGGCTGCCTGAGGAAGGTAACGGAGGCCATCCGCAACTCCTTCTTCTTCAGGACGCATGGGGAGCCTCAGGAGGATGGCGTGATGGACCACATGGTGCGCCTGACCACCGGGATAGGCAGCCCCTTCGTGGCCACGGCCTGCCAGACAGTGTGCCCAAGCAGCCCCCCTCGCGTTGGCAAACGGCTCTACTCAGTGCAGGAGATCCTCAAGAAGCAGCGGGCAGAGCAGCTCAAGAACCTGGGTTCTGAGCACCTGGACAGCTACAAGAAGCTGTTCCAGAACTCCCAGGTTACTCTGGTGCTCAGGAAGAAGGAGCGCAGGGCTAGCCTGCAGTCCCAGGACCCGGCGGGCAGTGACATGGTGGCACTGAGACGCAGCAGCCTGCTGCCCCTGCATCTGGTGCGCCGCCGGAGCGTACGGCCAGGCATGGCGGTGCCCAAGGTCCGGGTTACCAAGGCCCCGGCACCGCTCTACGTGCCCGAGAAGGACCAGCAGAAGAACGGCTCCGTCAATGAGAAGCTTCTGCAGATTCCCAAGTGGAGGTACAAGGAGCAGAGGGAGGAGCGGAAGAAGATGGAGGAGGCGGAGAGGAAGAAAAGAGAAGCACTGTCTGAGAAGAAGCGCATGTCTGCGGGGAGGAAGACGTAATGGCCACCTGGCCACTTCCTGTCAGGGAACTAGCCCTCGCTGCCAAGCTGAGCCACACACCATGCAAGAATTTCATACTTGAACAAGAATTCATATTTATTTTCCTATTTATTGCTTGGAGAGAAATAATTGATTTTTATAAAACTTTTTGTAGATTGTCACAGAGGAAAATTCACTACCAAAGGATCAAAAAAAATTATTTTGATAGCCAAAGACGACAAATTAACTGAACTGACTTAGGTAGCATATTTATAATTAATTTCTATGTGATATGGCTAAGTTTTCCAAATCATTAGCTCTGTTAAATGCTCAACACGGTGTAGTTAATTCACTACGACTGACAACAATTTTGTTCAGAGGCTGATGGAAAGCGAAACCTGACAGCTAAATGAAGGTACACTACAGGGGCAGAACCACCTTAATGTCTAAATGCTGTGCAGTGAATGTACCCCACCATGAAATTGTAGCTAATCACAATTGCGAGATACATCTCATCTTCAGACATGATCGCAGTTTCTATCTACACTTAATGAAATAAATATAGGGTACACTCTCTCTGCAGACAGACCTGCTACCCTCCATCATAAGAAAGTCATACATTTATAAATTCCAAATGGGCCAAGTTTATTAATAGCCAACAGAAGACAATTTAACATTCCTGAATGTTAGCTGGCCATGCCAGGAAATCTGCCTGTTAGGCTAAGCTGGGCCATGGCTGGCTCCTCTATTAACCAGTCCGACTCGCTTATAATCAGGGTGTACCTCTCAAATGGTTTTATCACTATTCCACTTGTCATCTCCATGAAGTTTTACATGAGTGGCCCTACACTAAAGTAACCCATCCATATCTGCACAGATCTGGACATCCCGTTTATAGCGGTGAGGTCATTTTTGGGGTTTAACCATAGGCTGGTGGGTGGAGGATCGTACTGCAGGCTGTTTCAAAACAGATTGGGTAGTTGAGCTCAGTAAAGCTAACACCAGTGCGAATTTTACTTACACAAAAATTGTAGAGGGGGCAGGACCGAAACATCTGATTGGTTGGTCCCGCCTCCTCTAGTTGCTTGGACAGACCTCCTCTTCAATCTGATTGGTTATCTCTCTGGACCAATCATTTCCTTTCTGCCCTCAGAACATTTTTGTGTAAGTAAAACTCCAATGAGTAAACTGATCATTTCAAAGTCTTACTATTTAAATGCAGCAGTCTGCGTTTCATTGATCCATCTGTCCCTGTGCGTTTTATCCATGAGCTCATCACACCCAAGGCATGTGGATGACGTGCTCCTGGAGAACGTGAGAAATCCCTCAGCACTCTCATGGTCCTCACGGGAGCCCCATATCATGAGATCACCCCTCACCCATGGCCAGCATCTGCTCCTTGGGCTGTTCTTCAGTCACGGCATCACAAAAGAACCATCTCAGAAGGATTCCTCATACAGTCATGTTTGTCAGAGGAGTGTGTCTGGAACTGAGGAATTAGACCCAGGCTCTGTGAAAAGCTCTCAGAAAAAACAGGTATGCTTCAACACTGGTTGGTTACCCACGTGCCACATCATCCCCCCCCATAGCTGGGATGCAGCCTGGGGCAAGAGGCATAGTGGTCATTGCCGCATGGATAAAGTTGGAATGAGTCTACTCCTCATCTTCTGAATGTCTATGAAGAACACTGATACAACAGCACGGAAACTTGTTTACACTTAAGACAATGATGCTAAATGATACACGTGAGCAAACTGGAATGAAGTTCTGATGCACTGTGAAGGCAGCACTCTCCTGTCTCCTGCCTGGACTTTTTATTCTTCTTTGTGTTGACCTGCAGCTTTGGTGGCATGTATTCAATGACAGAGAAGCACTTCTAGTAAAAGTGTAAAAAATCTGCAGCTTTTGTCCTCATGTTCTGTGAACTGAAAGTGTGACTTTTTACAGATTTGCATAAAGCTTTTCTAAATACATGGCTGCAGCCCCCTGAAATACGAGGAGACCAAAGCCTGAGCAGCTGTGGTGCTCAATATCCAACAACACACACACACACACACACACACACACACACACACACACACACACACACACACACACACACACAGACAGACAGACAGACAGACACACAGACAGACAGACAGACAGACTATATCCAGCGTGGCAGAACAGCTGTGGAGCGGCACACAGCCTGGCCCAGCTGACTAGGGTGAGACAGCAGGACACTCTGTGACATTTTCATTACCTCTTCAATCACTCCAGTTTGGAAAACAAAGCTTTTTTTTATTATTATTTTACTCCAACACGAGAGATTAAGGACAATTGCACTTTCTTCATTTCCGATAAAATAGTTAAATTCTCCAAAAAACAATTTGCAAAAATTTACAATTAATGTCAGAAATTATTAGGCAAACAAACATTTTCTACATCTTCCTAAATAAATCAAATGCTGCTCATAGCTATGGCTAATTTTCTTAATAGGAATGAGATTTAGCGTTAATTTGCCGCACAAAGGTGACGAAGGAGAGGAGGAAGGGGCGGTCGCTGTGTTCGCATGTGATCTCACGGCGGGCACCAGCTTCCTGGTGTGGCCCCGTACCACAGGCAGATTGGAGAGACCCCTTGGAATGCTCGACAGTTGTCTTGGGAACCTGAGTGTGGACGGGTAGGTGGTGTGGTCCTGACCCCCCCTCTCTTGGGACGCCTCTCACTTGCGGGGCTGGTGGATGTGCTGGTTGATGTGATGAGGTGGGGGCAGTTTTTCCACCGCGGGCTGGGGCTTCTGATGGGCCACCTGGGCGGCAGCCGGGGTGAAGTCCTTGTCGCCCTGGGTCACAAGGTCATAAAATCAATTTCCGAGGTCGCCTTCCGTCATCTTCAAGCTGCCAAAATGCTTTATCCCCCAGTGAGACATTTGGGAAGGGGGGGGGGGGGGACCTTCAGACTTCTGAAACGGCTTCACAATCATCTGAAGGATCCTTCATGTCACTAGCATGACTAACCATGAACCAACTGTGAAACGTCGTAACTGGAGGAGACACATCCAACAAACTCTCCACACTTCCAACACAAAACTTCAAAGAAGTTACAGAAACGTAGGGGTGGGGGGTGGGCTTCTTCAGGAATATCTTACTAAGAACCAGTTTGAACTTGTCACAGACAGCGAGACATTACGTCGGTCAGATCAGCGGGAACCCTGAGCTCAAGATTATTAATGGTGAGACAAGGCAGGCATCCCTAACCAGGAGCAAGGCGGGGCCACGATTCATCAATTGTACCTCTCCACGTTCAGCATGTCCATCTCAGCCCGATTAGCAGAAGCCTAATCAATAACACACCCCAGCTTGCTGGCACTCAAATCTTCTGACGAATAAAACATGAAAGACTCAGAAGCTGCGGGTCTTACAGATGCAGTACACAGAGTAAAGCTTCTACAGGCGTCTTACCCTAGAAGGTAAAAGAGCTCTGTTTCAAGTCAGCCCCCTTCAAAAAACAGCCAAAATGTTTTGGTTGTTACCCCAAATGCTTTCATCTGTTTTTGGGTGCGTATTAGAAATCAAACACTACAACAAAGTGAGATATGAAGTCGGCCCCAAAATGTGTCAAACAGACCTATGTTTTATTTATTTATTTATTTATTTATTTTTTATGTGTCGTCTGTGGTTCCGGACGCGAGAGGAAAAAAAAAAAGCAGTTCAGCTGGTCCCAAGTCGCACCGAGAGGAAAGAGTCAATTTACATTTGTTTTGAACAACTGGGTTGTTAAAGCATTTACTTGGCCATTTATTTTATCTGACAGCCTGTTCGCATGTACCCTACCCTAAAGACACTCCTGCACAGCCCTGACAGTATGCTGCCCCATTCAGAATTAGGTCGAGCCAAACACACAACTGTACTCACCACTACATTCAGCCCCTGGCATTATGTCCAATCAGGAGTAAGACGCTGGGGTGTTCGGGGCCATTAGAGGCCAGCCTGGTATATTAATGTATAGCCCGCTAAAGCCTATTTAAACCGTGACATCCCTACAGTGAGTCTGACAGTAAGAAGAGGAGATTAAGGTCAGCCTTGGGCAGGAGTGGGCGTGGCCAGGGGGGGCGGGGCGGGGTATATTCACCACTGGGATTACAGGCTCAGAAAGTCAAAGGGCTAGAGAATGTTACTCCAGATGAAACAAGCTCACCCCGAGTTTAAGTGTTTTTTTTTTTTTATAAAGTACTACAATCTTCTGGACTATTAAAGTGATTTTCAGTGTCACAAGGTTTCTGGAGATTGACCCCACTGTCATTGTGACCATGAGACTGCATACAAATCTGCTTAATGATACTTCAGCTAAACAACTTGTATGTCACACAAACACACTTCCTGTTCATTCCAGGGCAGTAGCGTTTCCCAGGAGACCCAAACGCTCACCATACCGGCAGAAAACTGTAATTGTCACCCAGCTGATTATACAGGATACCTCTGTCGCTTCTGGCATGCTATGGAATGTGGCACGAATCCGCTGACCTAGCACAGCATCTTTCCTTCCTTCCGGACACGCTGGCTGTCTTGGCCACTGACTGACCCCCAGGCGCCGGTCGACCATGTTTCTCGGTACACCATCAGCTACCGGCTTTTAGTCTTGGACTAAAACCCCTGCAGGGGCAGGCAGTGGTGTGCGGCCAGCCAACAAGTTCCTTCCCGCTCTACAATCTGACCTCCCCGGATCAACCCGTCTGAAACCACCCCCCAAACCAAATTGAAAAATATAAATAATAATACAATAAAGAAAAGAGGAAGCTTATACCTTTGTGACCACTCCTGAGATGATGAGGGGAGCCTTCGGGGGACTGGAAAAGAAAAGGCAGATATCAAGGTCAGAAAGTTTCGGCCAGTCGACGGTAGGGACGGTGTTTCACGTAAATACAAAAGCTGGCCGATTTATCGCACTTTGAGGTACTGTGCTATATTCAATTAATTTATTTTTACACCGAACCTTCCACAACAGTCTCTCCAAGGTGCTTTGCATGGCTGTTGTGACATGTTCCTGTACAATATATACAGAATAATTGAAAAGCAGGGAAGACAAACAGAAAGAAGAGGTAGAGAGAGAAAAAGATAGAAAGAAATAAGACAACAGATGAGTGGAACCAAAAACTCCCAAATAGGGATGAATTTAAAAAAAAAAAATAAAAATCTCTGAGGGTCCAACAGGGGCCCAACATCAACTGGCTGCCCATAATTAAATTACAACAATAAATAAATAAAATACCACTGCTGATATTAATATACCACTGCTGATATTAATATACCACTGCTGATATTAAACGTAGAGCTTCCAAGGCTGCTAAGGAAGCATACTTGAATACACTTGTAAAAACAACCGGTGGGATCTCAGCTGGCATGCTGACAGGGGCATCCCAGCCCCAGTGCCTTCCGCCCCTGTAATATCCTGTTTAATTCCGCAAGGCCAACACACACAAACAAAGAAACCCCCCCGTAGCGTGACGTCTCAAGCAAACGTTCCGGAATTCACGTGTCTCTTCAGCAACCAGCAGAGATGAAAGTACATATCATAAGCAGAGGCGTGAGGGGTCGATCCAGACAGAGGATCGTTTGCGAGGCAGGACCAAGCACCAGTAAATGATAAAGAGTGCCTTCGCTCAAAAAGAGAGATGCCGTAAACCCAATCACCGACTTCCAATCGCACAGTGTGTAGACATGTCTTAAAGTCACGAAGGTCTGGAGACATGGCTTGAGGGAACCCCTGGGGATGATGAACGATGTCCCGTGGATTCAGTAAACGCCCAAGTGCAGCCGTCAGAATACTGCTACGATTCACAGTGAAGTGCAGCAGTCACACCCCAATACTGTTCTGTGGATTCAGCAAGGGGGGGGCGTATGACTCAACATAAAGCAAAGACAGAAACACACACACATACACACACACACACACACAAAGAATACACCCCACTAACCCAACAATAACAATCTGCAAAGGAGGTTCCAGCCCTCGGCTGTGCGAAGAGACCTCGCACATGCAGTCGCATTTCAGGAGCACTACTGTGTATCATTGTCTTAAAGACTAACATTTCTATACCCTTATCTGAATTGGAAGAGACATTATTTACATGCCACTGACTGCGGGAAGCACAAGGTTATCGGAATTTTTCATGTGGTAAAACATCTGTGGACAATTAAGGCCTTGAGACTTTGGTAAGGCTACATTATATTACCCTACATAAAAAAATGTGCTGGAGCAGAGAAGAAACATGACAAAACTGGCTATTTTTAAGTGCAATTCAGGATGAAACGCCCTTTGTCTTGTATTAAGTAAAAATGGACTGTTTGGTTTAATTAACTGTGACTCAACACGACACATAACCACAATCAAGGACCCAGCCCTGTTCTCAGAAGGCGTGACAATTTCCCTGAAATAGTCTGGTTTTCTGGTTCTGGTTTTTCCTAAAGCTTCACAGCCCATTAATTCTCCGTCACATGTTCCCTTTACAGTCACAGGAAATTGAAGCAGAGCTTCTCATAAGCTGACCCTCCAATGCGGCAGTCTGACTGTACGCACAGACACACACGCAACTTATTAAATCTGTACGTTTTAAAATACACAGGAGTGCAAAATGTAAATCACTAAATGAACGTGAACATGCCAGTAAACAAGCAACAGTGCAAACCTACAACGGCCCCATTCACTTAAGTCTGTAATCCCTCATATAACCCAACAGTATTTTTCCTCACTACATGTATCAGTTCATGCCATGTGGTAGTATAGTGCCAGTACAGTAGGAGTATAGTGGGAAAAATCAGAAGAGGACAGAACAGTTATGGTAGTCATTGGGGGGTGGGGGGAGGGTGTTCAAGGCCAAGTTCCAACTCAACCTCAGAAGCATGTGGGCACGCTGACCTCACATTCAGAAACGCGCGCGTGGGAGTCAGCCGCTCCAATAACTCCCCCGTATAAAAGCATATTTTTATATTAATCTGTTCAATTAATTTCTAGTTTGGCAAAGGTTTTTTAATGACATTTTAATCATTCTACCCCTCTATTTATCCTGTGAGGATAACTGCCTTTCATTTTCACCATTTGCCCAGTATGCAGGGTCCCATTCTTCCTCGGCACGGCCTCTCTTACGCCAGCAGGCCGTTTGTTGCCTAACTGCGCCGGGGCAGTATTTTGTAAGCACTTCAGCACCCGGGAACTTCTGCCTGAAGGCTGACAGTGGCATGCCGCTCTCTCGAGGCACAAACTTTGCAAAATGTATTTGTCCCCCCCCGACTGGACAGAAAGCCCAATTTGCAGTTTTAGGACTGTGAAATGCAGCTGCACACTGAAGAGCCGCTGCAGATCTTTTTACGACAACTTAAGGTGATGATTCATGGGGGCAACTTTTTGAGCAGTGTTGCCAGGCAACTGCCAACCAGGTGAGAAAAAAGAGCAACTCATCCTGACCTGGATGGCCAAAAAAAGTTGCCCAATGCTCATTTGAAATTTGCTGGCCAGTTTTAGGGGATATTCGCACTTGGCCCGGCTGCCTTGTACCACGCCCGAGCATGGTAATCCACCATGGTGTTTCTACAGGGGACGGTTTCTGAGATGCTGGAAGTCTGGCACGTCACGCCACATTTAGAATCGCTTTGATCAAGCATCTGACCCTCTTTGCCCCGTCTGTGTGCTGTATTTATTCAGTTGCAGCCAGATGATTCACTGTTCTGAAGAGCAGAATGTTCGCATTAATTAGCGGGCGTACCCAGTAAACTTGCCACTGAGAGTATGTGTGTATATATCAAAAGCTATTATATGACCAGAAAATACCTTCATTAAAGCAAAGGAAACGGCATAAATCGTATCCTTTTTACTGCTGAAAACATATCTCAACACAAACAAATGATTACATGAAATGAGTAAGCACTGAATAAGAATACCTAAAGTAAAACAATAACTGGGTATTGTGCAAGATAAGGTGATTTACATGCCAGATAGGCACTTCAGGGGAATCCCCTTTCATTGCTTCAGCTACAGTGGGAAGTACAGAAAATTCTGAAAATCAAGAAAAAAAGTACCATGACAAACCACTTTAACTTACTACTGAACATATACACACACACACACACACACACACACACACACACACATACACATACAT
>JAODKF010000038.1:6727347-6756467 GCA_026779585.1 Mormyrus proboscirostris | reverse complement strand
GCTCAAATTTAATCCATCGGAAAAAACCAAATTGCATGTGACAGGTGGTCTCCAGACTATCCCGCCTGACTTGTTCTAACAAATGTGCAATTTTTCCAGCAGCCACCTGCTGTCCTGTCCCCCCTGCAAGCCGCCGCACCCTCCAGGGGCTCAGGGAGGGGGCTGAGGTGGGGCAGAGTGGGCAAGGTCTCGGGTGGGGTGGGGCTGTCACCGGAGGGTCCTCCACAATATTGGCTGGACAAAACCCACGGCGACAAAACAGAGGTACGCATGTTCCCCACGTGCTAACAGGAGTCCCTAGATGGCCACATAGGTGCCCCCCCCACCCCTGAGAAGCCAACGGATTCAGCGTAGTCATACGCGAGAAATCTTCTTTAGCTAAACATGCTGTCAAAGGGGCTATGCAGTGTTTATATAGAAAAACAGAGCAACAGTATGATCTCACATTAAAAGTTACTTGACAGCAATATTGTAATCATTTCAGTCGACTGCTCTCCTTTGTTAAACTTCAGATTGCTTTTCTGTTTGTCAGTAGACGTCAAATTGACGCCATCTGCCATTCTGTTCTTCATCAGGTCCAGTTACTCATGGTTCCTTTACAGTAAGTAAACTGGGAGAGGAGAGATCGAAACAGAACGCCAAGAAATGAGTAAGACATGCCTCCAATCTTTATCGTCAGACGAAAGTCAGACGAAACCAGCTCCAAGCGAAAGAGAGCTGAGAATTACATGCGGCATATTCAAAACTCAGCTAGCCGAACAGGACTTGGATAAAAATTCTAAACAGCCTGCCTCTTTCCCAGATTTCTCATAATTCAGAAATTTCCAGGGCTCTTAAAGAGCCCAGGAGACGAGCCTTAATTACGCTCACAGTTTACATCATGGTGCTGCTTACGCTCTGACGGTATGTTCGGGTTCCTCCTCTGAGACCACGCCCCATTAGCTGGGTTACGACAGCCAATCACAGGCTCGTCTCGAGTTAGGGATATTTTTAAAGCACTCACATTTTACACTAGTTTCCTATCATATTATGGGAAATGCACCATATGACAACCTAGGCAAATATTACAGATAAAACTCATAAGAAGTCTGCCACGTTTTCACATATAATCACAACAGCTATACTGGAAAAGGCAGGAATTAAACAGCACACATTAATGACATGAGTCATGTTCAAGGTAGACCTTAATTTACAGTACATTCAATATATTCCTGAAATATTCATTCCATACTATCGCTTTACTTTTCCCCCCAACATTAAGTTCATTAATCTACAATTTAGAACAGAGCCACTGCTTCAAACTGTAGCATATGAAATACTAGTAATATAATGTCCTGCTGTCCTGCACGAAAAAGCAAAAACAGTGACCAGTCGGGGTTTAAAGTACACAACTGCACAGAAATACAAGACGATTGAAAAAGTTACAGATAAAAGGTGCATCAGCAAAACAGGTTTCAAGCCAAGAGAAACTAATACACAACCAATAAGGTGACCATTCATCTAGATGTCACAGCTAAGGGACACATCTACACCATGCACACCTTATCTACTGTCAAAGGAGATGTGAAGTTTCATTCAGTTCTAATATCATGTATGTCTACGTGCTACTGAATGACAAAAGGGAACAATGCCATAACGGCATAAGTTCTTCGCCTGTGATCAGCAATTAGCTAACCTGCCAGCACATGTACATGCAGATGTGAAAATGAATACTAATCCATACACGATTCATGAAAATGTACACAAATTTCACAGATTAAGACATACAAATTTGAGGACTTTCCCTCACTCATATTAATCACTCAGAAATGCCAGGATAATAGTGCATGGTAAACAGATACGACATATGCTATGTAACACTCTTAAAAAAATAAAAGCAACAAAAACAGGTTTCTATACCTGGGGTGCTCATCTCCCCAGGGGCAATCCGTTACAATCCATTCTGGGAATCATCTATTAAGTAGAAGCAACAAGACAGATCATGTGCTCTGCGAGGGTGCCAGGAATTCACCTGCAGTGTGAACTACAGAAACAGCGGTCCATGAGCTTCTGCTCACGCGCGAGTTTTCCGAGTCCTGGGGGCTGATTAAGAGAAATGATTCACGATGCGACATGGGACCCGCGGTTCACAAAGAGTAGGCAAAAGGAGAGCATCCACAGACAGACACACGCGGCTATATCAGCATCGCAACAATTCGACAAGACCTCAAGCAAATTCAACAAGGCAAAGCCCCCCTTGTTTGAGAATAAGAAAACAATTGCCAGGATTCTAGAAGACAATCTGACTGGAAACACAGAAGCCCTGTTTACACGAGGCTTTAAAATGCATCTTGGATGACCGTATCACAAGTGGACAGTGCGCTAAATACAAGTGTAAACGACTACCCAGACGCATTGTGAGCCAATCAAACAAACCACTCGCCAAGGTGGTCTGGGATGCATTTGACCACATCTCTCTTGCAGCGTAAACGCTAATGCGTCCCAAAGCATCCTCAACAAGGACGTCACGATAGCTATGCACGGCGCTGTCCGACCTTATAGCAGAAGTGGCACAGGCAGTAATGAAATCTGAACAAGTGGTCAGCTGGACACCTTGAAGACGCATGATAGATACAGGAGTAAATGGAGATGTCTCAACTGACACCTTGTAATCCAACCATCTGAGACACATTTTAAAACCAAGCGTAAACAGGGGCCAAATACTTGGACACTTACTTCAATAACCAACTGTGGTTCAGTCAGGCACACAGGACATGGGTTTGCATTTAAAACCATCTCACGCACCCATCTGTTACACCTCTCCAGAAATCTTACTGATATTTAGCTACAGCACGGAAATAAAGGAATCCGCTCGAGTGCAGCCTGAGATGTAATAAGATAAGGACGGCGGGATTCCTAGCGACGTCCCCAAGGAGGCCCCCCCCCATTCATCCAAGCACAGATACGACCCCAAGCCTCTCTCAACCTCCAACGGGATTCGGGAATCGAGCTCCTATGCTGATGGGATCTAAACCAAAGTGGGCGGCCTCCCCTTCCTGCCGTCGGCAGATTCACCGCGCGGCTCCCAGGGGGAGAAGCTCCGCGGAGACAAAGGGGCAAAGCAGCTTCCGAGTTACTGAGCGGCATGGGGATGGCCTTAACAGGCTTCCCCAGCATCAAGCCAAGACAAGACGATACCAAGGTCTCTTTCTTTCAAAATGTTTATCGGTGTACATGTCGATATCCATTTAAAAGTGTGTTTGTTTCCATGTGGGGGAAAAGAAGGAGAAAAAAAAAATAACCAGAAAAAAAAAAAAAGAGAGAGAGCAATGCATTGTGGGAAGTACTTCCATAAAATAAGCGAGAACTTACGAAACATTATGACACCCCTGCCAGAAAGCAAGCTAAAATGCTACTTCCTGAGAACTTGGTGGTAGACACACCCAAGTCCCCCCTCTGCATGAGGAAAATCTGTCTTTTCAGCTCCGTGGCACAATGAGGTACTTGGGGATTAACACCAGGACATAGCAAGACCCAAGACTTCCTCTGGTTCTAACTTAGAAATTCCTGCAGATGAAAATGCAGGAAAAGAGGGAGCCAAAGGCTTGGGAGAGTGTTAATGGTTAAGAACGACAGACACTCTGAGGAGAGCAGATGAGGTTGTCCTACATTAACACCGATCTCCAAAAGACCCACTCTGGGTCTGGTGGGAACCACAGCCCTGCTCAACTTTGGGACGACGACAAGCAACCAGGTACATGAACTGGTTGTATGGAAAATAAGTAACTTTGCTTTGGCCTTGAAAAACCTTCCAAATAGGTGAGCCTCAAGGGCTGAAAGATACAGAAATTCCACAAGCACACCAAGCTAAAAGACTGATACATGCTCCAAGGACAAAATGGTAGCTCACTTTTTGCAAATATGACTCATGTCTTCGGAGGACAGAAATCATCTGTCCTTGTCAGACATGCTTTGTACCATATGAACACATGTCTGCAAAGTAGAAATAGACAAATTAGGCAACGAATAAAGCCCCTTGTCCCAATGATAAATAGGGGCTCTTTGACTTCCCATTACAGAGCATAAGGACATGGACTGACAGGGAGACACACATTGTGCCTTTTGTCACCAAGCTTACGGACCTGGAAAAAAAATCCCAGTAATTACAGGGTAGAAAAATCAATCTGAAGAGTGCACGATCAAACATAAATGTATGCTTTATAAATCACAACAATGTATTTTCCAAGAAGGTTTCTCCTCACAGGGCCGATAAGACAATTTCTTTCCACTTTTCAGGTAATACAGTATGTTCAGATACCGTGTCATTATAGCCCTGCAAAGAATATTAGCTGCGAAAATAAAACAAGAGGTGGGTAAAGTATCATTCAATATCATTAGTCCCATTGATCAAGAGATATATTTAAGCAATATTAAATTGTGCACTTTATGATTGCTATTCTTTTCTCACTTCTTTTAGATTCCAAGTTAGGACATTACATCAGTATTTTTGTTATACTCTCTGGAAATAATCAAATGGACTGATGGTACTTTACCCAAACCTTTTCTTAAAGATGGAAATGCACAGATTCCAGAGCTAGAACTTTGTTGTTATTGCTAAATTTGCCCGTTTAAATGGCAGGTTTGTTGGAAGCTGGGGAATAGGCAGGGAGATCACAGCCATTTCTGTGCGGATGCACACCACAGAGCCCCGCGTGCTGTCGCCCAGGCGAGCCCACCGGCCTTTTTTTTTTACCTGCTGCTCTCAAACTCCTTGCTGTCCTTGTCCGGTACCGGCTCCGGGCCACTCTGGTGCTTCTGCACTATCCTCATCCCCCCCGCCTTCACTGTCATGGGAGATAAGCCATAATCAATTTTCTACTTGCAATGTAAATGACATTACAGCTACAGTGATTCATTCTCCTGATAACGTCAGAAATAAATCCCGAATAAAACACCCTCTACATCCCATAATCGTAATATCACACTAAAACTATTTTAGGCTATAGCTGAGACCTCTGCAATGCAACAAAGTCATTAGAGGGCATTACACGTACGTGCAATCATAGTATCAACCTTAAATCAACAGTCAACAAAGAAACACAATTTGCTTTGCGTTGATAAGGGCTGAATACACCCATCACATCTAACAATACAAATATTACAATATTTACAAGTCGAAGAGCCCGGAACTGTTGAGGTGGCCGATGTACACGTATGCTATCCCAGCCGTCCTAAAATAACAGCCCACGTTGGCAGGCGCAGTGGCCTTTGGACCACATGCAAAACCTTAAACCTGTAACAGTCTAAATGCGGCTTGTTCGTTAAAAAAAACAAAGTGGCGCTTAACATACAACGTGAAGCTGATGTTTTATTTGCTTATCACGACCAATGCTAGGAAATACAAGCTGCAGTCCAAAGCGCCGATCTAGAGCGACAGCAGAGAAGGAGGGTGTTGAGTGAAAGTAAAAAATGCATGGCGGGGCAGACACTGAGGCAGGTATCCGGAGAAGGTATGGTGTCAGGACCGGCCTGCCTGCGGCTAGCGAGCTAACAGACTCGGATAGGCGGAATGGGGGCGGGCACGTAGGCTGACGGAGCCGGGCTCAGCGAGGTGTAGCTCGCAGCATGCAACGTGATGGCGATACGTAATAATAATAATAATAACAATTATTATTATTATAGGATCTTAAAATCCAGGCTAGCTAATTAATCCAGTAGTGATACGATTCGCGACACTTAACGGATGGAAGTCAGAATACAGTGCAAGTCTGAAAAGGCAGCAGGCAGACTCTGAAATCACAGCACGGCTAGACTCGGTTCGGCAGGGCTCGGCTCCGCGCGGTTCCGCTCCCAGTCCAGCGTAACAGCACGGGTTTAGTACCAGCAGGGGGGTGTCCGGCTTTCGTCTCCGGTTTCTCTTTCGGTGGCGAAGACATGCTTGCAGAAATGAAACGCGGCGCTTAAAGCGAATAAATATGTGCGTTTTTATCCCCCCCCTGAGGTTCGCCTCGCTTCCGTGTGGACAGGTTCGCAGCGGACTTCGGGTGGCACGGTCAACGTGGCTTTTCCCGTCTCGCTGTTTGGCAACACTGGCTGATGACGTCACAGGATACGGTCAGCGGGACCGAGCATTGGGTCGGGGCGGAGTCAAACTGAGGTAAGGGGCGGGACTAAAAGGCACATGGGTCAAATAATGAATTCGCTGGATGTGCCGGTATCGCGTGAAGACGTCCTTTTCATAATTAATATAAAAACAACCTCCAGGTTGAAGTTAAGAGGTAGTCTGCTAAAACGTACACAGGAACAGAATCAGGAAAACCCCTAAAAGGTGATATGTCAATATTCAATATTAACATACTGTAAGCAAATGTGTTATACCACTAGGTCCTCTTTGAAGAAGAAATAGTGATGTAAATTATAAATAAAGCAATAATCATTACCATTAATAGGGGGAAACGGTGTTTTAATGCACTATTAATTATTCTGTTACTTTGCATCATGCCTATGAGCACAAAGTAAATAATTTGATTCTATGAAACAAACTGCTGTACAGTAATTATTGTCTGAAGTCTCTGCATCTTGAAATTCCTTTCCATGAAAACTCGAACCAATAAATATAGAAATGTATTTCAAACCATCAATTTTATTTTAACCTGAATACTCTGCCCTGGGATTTAGATGGATCTGATCCATGCTGAAATGTCGATAGAGTTAAATCCGTTCATTTCCTGCAGTGCAGCATGCCTGGGGCCTAACCCAGGCCGAAAGTACACACACAGCAATTTAGTGACATCACTGTCTGTGACGGGGGGGGTATCCCTTTCATGCCATAGAACATGGAGCACACAGAAATGGCACAAAAAGCCAGGGCCGGGAGCCCACTCGGCAACTGTCAAGCTCACTGTCTTTTTCAAATATGTCTGCTTTGAATGAGCTTTCTTAGAGAATTTTTTGTTTACGTATTTCTGTCTCTGTGACTGTTTATCAAGTGAGCAAAGAAGATTCAATTCTTTGAATTGATTCTTCCTTCATAAATGGACTCTACACAGTGGCACTGAAATGAAAAAAATTCAGGCTCCTGGAAGAATGAATGGTGATCCCAGATTCTGAAAATGAACTATTGTTCTTTGAAGAAGAAATGTCTGGACCCCATAAGTGACACTCAGGATATTGTTTAAATTTTCCTGCCATGAGATTTTCTTACTATTAAAGGTCATTTTAAATCTGTGGATAATGTCAATCTGACCATGTCCAAAGTCTCCAATGTTGCCTGGTACATCAGAGGTCAACTTTTGCATCTCTTTAAAGGCAAACACAATCCGCAACCTGCCACTGTAACAATGCTGCCAACAGATAATGAATTCCTCATTAGGGATGAAGCAAAGTTGGACACGCTGTCGTCAGGACCATTGCCCGCACCGATAATGATATTCTTACTCCCTTTGAGGATGTCACAGACTTTATGCCAGTATCTGACACCATCACTGCTGGCTGTATCATTCCATGTGCCAGAGGAATTTCCAGCCATATCAGACCAATGGCAAGCTTGTCAGAAACCTAAAGGAAGCGGCAGCCATGTCTCTCACTGTATGAAGGGACGAAACGATAACAAACAGCCTGGATCATGGACAGGTGTGTCAAATTAGCACATTGCTAATGCAATCAAGAAAGCTACCCCAAATTCAAAAGATTCACTGGCACAACAGGACAAAGATGCTCATTTAGCCACGAGGAACAGCCACATCCAAAGGGCATTCAGCCTCCGGGAGAATACACTGGACATTCATTCTGTGTAGTTCCGTTATCACTTAATTTGCAATAAAGTGAAGCAGACGTCTGCTATCAACTGATGGCCCCTGACAGGCAGAAAATGTGTTCAGTACAGAGCAGAGATGCCTAGCGAATCTTAGCATGGCGCTATGGGGCCAGTGCTGTAGGGCACGCCGACCGACAGAGCCCTGAAATGCTGCATTACTGGAACTAGACGGCTAATAAAACATCACACTGATGGTATTTCAACTGAAAAGAAAAATACATCAAATTGATATAGAACATCCCAAAACTTTAACTTTAAATACTATCCAATATAACCTAAATTTGTATATAATATAAATGCAAATTTTCAAAGATTGCATACATTTTCAATATTCCAGTATTCCACGTTACTTTATTATTGTTAATAATATTATTATAAATTTTTTTTAAGATGAATAATTGAAAGAACAGTATAATACATTAAGACACAATAAATACATATATCTTATCCCTGGTATATCACAGATATGTTTATCCTGTGTCGAAAAAAGTCTTTGGCTTGGAGCGAGCAGTTTGGAAATGATTATATATATGTATGTGTGTGTTTGGTTGTTTCCAAGGTTTTGCTATGTAGTGGTACTTGATATTCACCCATCACTGTAAATCATGGTGTTATACATCAAGTGGTCGAAAGGCCCCGGAGTGAAAACACTCGCAGAGAAGTATAGCTGTGAAATGTTGAACTTGCGCATGATATGCTCACACGCACTCTTGCTCAGAGAATATCATTTTCGTCATGGTGCTGCATTGGTACGGGCTGCCGTGGAAGCAGGCTGAGAAGGTCAGTCCAGGCTCCTCTTCCAAGGGCACAGACGCTAGCTCATTCTGGCAGATGCCCAGATGTTCCCAAGCCAGCTGGGAGATGTAATCCCTCCCGTGTACCCTGGGTCTTTCAAATGCTTATCTCGGACAGGGTCATACTGTATGGGGAACTAGAGCCTATTCCAGGCAGCATTGGAAACGAGGCAGGGAACGCCCAGGATGGGCTGTTGGACCTTCAAAAACTAGGGGAGATTTAGAGACACTAACTGCATATCTTTGGACCATGTGAGGGAAGTGCAGAATCCAGAGCAAAACCCAGGTGCTCTGAGGTGAACATGCAAGCTCCACATGCACACAGGGGGTCATGGAAGCAGGAGGCAACAGTCCTGCCTGCTGAGATACACATCCACTGCAGCACCTTCATCCAGCACCCTTTATTTGTGTATTCTGTTTTTCACAGCATTGTTGATGTTATTAGTTTAGACTTCATGTTAAAATAGTGGTCATAAATTTTACCATGTCGTGTGGGGTACATTATGTTTGAGGGCACCGTGGAGTTTTTTCGCCTAGGGCCCCCCGTGTCCGTAGAATCTCCTCTGTCCTTGTCACGGAAGATTAAAAAGACCCAAATGTGATATGGCTCCATAAAGCCGAAGTTTGATTCAAAACAGAAGAAGCCCTTACGCTTCTTCTGCTCCTCATAAAAATATCATAAAAATAATAATATTCTTACATTGTTACGGTCCCATTGCTCAAGAATTCAGGCAGGTTTTTAAGTTCTTCTCAATGTCATTCAGAACCATCAAAAGCAGATTAATCAGCATGATTCGAGCTGTGGGGTTGTACAATAACACACCAGAGCAGGGCAGCCTTCACCATACGACCATCTTGCTGAAGATCTCTTGGTGCAGAGAGAGGGCCCCGTCTAACGATTTCATGCTTTGAGGACCTGGAGAAAGTAGAAATAGTGGGAAAAGTTCAAAGCTCAAAAAAAAAACAAACACCCGAAACAACTATTTTGTGATGTAAAATAGCCAGAAGTAATTTCAAAGTGAGTAGAACTAGTTCCTGCTCCTCAGAGTTTTGTCCTTTGAGAAAGTAGCCTGCGATCAGCCATTCCAAAGATGACAGGTATCTTCATCATTCTGACATGATACCTCTAGAGATGTTATATTATTGTCCTCAAGGAATCTTTGGCAAGAATCCCATCCCCTTTGCTCAGTGGGTGTCCTGTGAAGCAGGCCTTGCTCTCAAAGTCTCTGTTGTTCAGTATATATGTATGAAGTTAATATTTATTTTATTTGTTCCAGTAAAGTAATAGGCATTAATTTGATTGTTTACTTTAATATCACCATGACCCTGTATTGGAGAAGCAGCCACAGAAGATGGATGGTCGTAGGTTTTACCTCAAGTATGAATTGTTATATATGCAATATAACCCTAATACATGAGTATATGCATAGCATCGTCGATTGATGTTATTTACTATGGCGTAATGAGGTTCAATCTCATCCGTCATAATCCATTCACAGGGAATGAATTCCAATGATATGCCCTATAGGAAGAATTCTCACATTTCATATTCCAGAAATTGCCCTGAGACCCTGACTGACTCAGATAAGTGGTTAGAAGAGGGATGGATGGATAATCCAAAATACATAGGAAACAGTGACCACTATGGGCTTTCAGTCTTTAAAAATGCAGTTTAATTTGAAATTCTAAGAAACAAAAACTTTGTCAGTATATTCAAATTTAACAGCTCTGCGTCTGAGTATGAGTGCATGTGGGAAGGCTTGCTGCGTTACATACGTGACAGTTGTCATTTCTAACGACGCATTGCACCTGTGTATGCCTGTTCTGCTCTCATGCTAATCCCCACCTTATCATCCAGGCCTGCTTGTCTTTTGCGTAAATGTGCGACCGTTAGACAAAAAATCTGCTTAGCCAATGACAGAGGAGTACACAATCGTGAAAGAGAACGGTCACCCATAGAAGTAATTCCGTTTACTCCATTGATTGGCTTGTTAAAAACTGAAAGGCTCCATTCAGTCAGAAACAAATATTAATTTCTGATTAAAAGCATGCTGGCTTTAAAACAAGCCCACAATAGGGGTTGCTATGCGGTTGCTATGTTGTACGTCACTCTGTTTTCCCAGGGAACAGGATTGTTTGTGTTCTGGATGGTTATGCTTGTTCAGTAAGTTGCTTCCACACTTAGCCTGCTGGGCGTTGCTGGAGAGTAGTGTCAGCTAAAGTCTGTTCAGATAAAACCCCGTGGCTGACATAATTTTAGTCTCGACATGGCATGAAGACTAGAGTGTAGACCCATAGTAGCATGTTTACAAGGATCCAATGTACTGGCCTGAAGCCCCTTCAAGGAGAATAGCAGGACAGTCATGCAGCACTTAATGACGTTTCGGTCAACGGCGGACTGCATATTCAACTGCAGTCCAGTAAGATTATGATGGAGTTATGCCTGTAGTCTCTGAAATAGTCTCCCGACCTCCTGCGACCTTGAATAGGACAAGCGGTTTCAGAAAATGGACAAATGGACAGATGGATGGATGGATGGATGGATGGATGGAGGGATGAAAAATTCTTGTTGCTTGGTGATGTCGTAGCCACTGTTATATCCTTGTGCAACACATTACTCACATGTTTATGGTGATGCTGGTGTAAACATACTGCACTGCCTGTTGAGTAAAAGTATTGCACGTACAATTATGTACTGTACAGTTTGTAATACTTGATAATGATAAACAGCTATGGTTCAAGTACTTACTATGCTGTATTTTTATCATTATTTAGGCTATACCATATAGCCTAGGTGTGTAGTAGGGTATGCCATCTAGGGTTGTGTAAATACACTTTGTTGCAGTGCTGTGTAAATGCAAACAGTACTGGTGGTCATAAATATTGTCGCTGAAAATGCCTTATTCAAATTGCCGAGTTATTCAAAGCACCACTGTTTTTAATCAGGGGGAGTTGTGATAGAGACTAAAGCAGCTGTCGAATTCAAACCAGACAAACTGCTGACTCAAATCCCAGGGGTACTTCTGATGTCTCCTAATAGGGTGCAGCACGTCCTTTTCAAATCTCATTTTCACATTTCTCAGTATCATACAAGGAAATTTGTCACTCCAATCTTTTAGGTAAGTTAATGTCAAGAATGACCACACTTTCACCGGGTAAAAGTATCATTAATACCACAAAGGCAGCCAGAAAATTGTACAGTGTCTTAAAACATATTTCAGATATTTCCAAATGCTGCAGGAATGTTAGTTTAAGCCGAAATCAGAGTTTTTTTCATTAAAAGGATAGTATATTATCAGCAGTTGACGAATCAAAAACAGATGTGTACACACACACGCACACAAAAACCAGATCCACCTTTTGCTACAGCAAGAGCTCTTTTGGTAAACAGAGGAGCTTCACACGCTGTTCAAGATTAACATGCCAGTTGCCAAACTCGTTGCTTGAATAGAGTTTGTGGGTTGCAGTCTTTAGATCACGGATCAGGCTCTGGAGCTTAGGTCTGGCTACCAATCACTCCTTCAGGCCCTGTGCTTATGGAAGACAAGCCTGCTTCTTCTAAGGTTCGGTTCTTAGTAGCTGAAGATTCCCTTGGGTTGCTCTGAAGAACAAGCTTCCCTTTGCTTTCTAAAAGCTTACATTTCTTGAAGATTGAGTAGTAGGGGCTCGCCAGCCTATTCAAACCGATTTTTTGTTAGCGTTCTCTTTTCTGTTTACATTCTATAAGCCTCTTCATAATGCTCCTTTAGCCTGTAGCTTCACTGCCTTTCCTGCGCATTCGCTGATTGAGCAGCAAGCTCTGAATGAAGCCATACTGCGGCATTTATCCATAAAATCCTGCAATCACTTGAACGTAGCAGACATGGTGGCCAGCAGTGAGGGGATGGTCATCCTCCTTATCACCTGTATCAGTTGCGTTTCCTTTCTTCTTCTTTTTTTTTTTGCAAATCCCATTTTTATGTTATACTTAAAATACCTATCACTTACTACCAGAATGTAAACTATAAATAAGTAATTTGATATTTATGTTGCAAAGCTATAAACGTTTTTACAAGGAACTGCATATGACATTGGATATCAATTGGAAGAATATATTGTTCTGATGGCTATAGGATCAAGAGCAATCCCTTTACAGTGCCTGTGGTTGTAGGTCTGGTTTAATTGCCTTTTCAAAGAAAATGGGCTGACACATCATTATGAGAGGCCTAAGACGCCAGCAGAAATTGAAGTAACAATATTCACACCTTTCACAACAATCCATGAGCAGGGTACCACACAAGACATAAGTATAAAGGTGTTTAAGATTATCCCCTCGATTATCTCCAAAATCCAACAAAATTCCGGGATGATTATGAGGTCTGAGATCATGAGTCAAACTATAGACTTGCTCATGGGCAAACACATCTGTCAAAGCCCTTGCGTAACAGAAAATGTAGATATTATTGATATTATCACATGTGCCTTGACAAGCATGTCCCACACATCATCCTGTAGGGAATGGATTTCTGTTGGCTTAAAATGTAAAAGTGGTGACGTGTTCACATAGGGCTGGGCAGTTCATCAAATTTTAATTTCAGTTGCGATTCTGGTTTCCAATGATAATCAAAACAAAGCGGAGATAAAATGATTATCACCCAGGTTTTTTGTTTCGCAGTGATGTGCCCATTTTCTCAGGTGTTATAAATCCAGTGCACTGCCTTCTAGCCACTTTTTATTTGTTTCTCAGTTTAATTATATTTAAAGTTCAAGGAAATTCACTGTTAAAAAGACAATTAAAAAGTTCAATAAATGCACAATATTGCTAAAGTAAATGAATAATCATGTTTATCACGCGATTATTTCGCCATAATCGGGCAGTGTAATAAATAATTCAGTTTTAATAAAGATCCACTATGACCACTAGAGGGGAGACTGAAACCTCTTAAAGATGGTCTTTGCATCCTCACATGAACATTAATCACAAGGAATGCTCAGATCCAGAAAATACAGGTGCTGAAGGGGTTTGTAAAATTATAATGTAATGTGGACCAATCCAGAAACTAAATTTAATGTAGCATAGCACATTTTTACAAGAAAGCTTGTCATAAAGCACGTTACAGTGATTAGCAGTAATTTTTATAGGGAATAAAAAACCAATATTGAAAAACTGAAAATTTTTCACTGCCTCTTTCAGATAAGGCAGTCGAGTAGTGTGCCTGGAAAGGAGTAGCTGTAAAATTACAAACACGGTTTTAAACCTCTTAAAACGTCTTGATTTGGGGTGACAGCAAATGGGGATGAGTGATTCAGAGAAAATTAATATGCATCACAGATTCTTTATTCACAATAATCATCCATCCATCATTCCATCAATTCTCTGAAACCGCTTATCCTATTCAGGGCCGTGGGGGGTCTGGAGTCTATCCTGGAGGCTACGGGCACGAGGCGAACAACCCAGGGTGGGGCGCCAACCCATCACAGGGCACACTCACACACCATCCGCTCTCTCACTCACTCCACTCACACACACACACACCTATGGGGAATTTAACCACTCCAATTAGCCTCAGCATGTTTTTGGACTGTGGGGGGAACCTGGAGGAAATCCCAGAACAACACAGAGAGAAAATGCAAACTCCACACACACGGAATCCTGACAGAGATTTGAACCTGGGTCCCAGAGGTATGAGGCGACAGCACTGACCACTGCGCTGCCCCCACAATAATCAATTAATAATTAATTAAACCTTATTACAAGTGGAATATGCAAGCGATCGTAGTCTTACACTTTGACCCAACCTCAGACTTACGTGTAATGCCCTGACTTCTTTGTTATGGTCTCTGTATGCAGAAAGCATGTATATGCTTCTCTCGACTGTTCATTCCACATTGACAGGGATCTTTAACAGAGTATAATCAGACCCTAATTTTCATAACCTGAAGCATCTTTTGGACTATGAGCTGGACTTTAAACACCAAGTGATACAATGGGGGCTAATGATGACTCACTCCTGCTCTCCATCGGGATTAAGGGATTTTAATTGTTTCGTGATGCAGCTTGTTGTTACCATCAGAGAGGCCAACTCAAAGAATATGTGGCGGAAAGAAAATCTAATTACCCACAATATAACTAATATCGCTTTTTAAGATTAAATGAAAAATCCACCCATATGGATTTAATCTCTTCAGGCCACTTAGATATATTAGATTGTGAAGATTGTAGTGGAGCTGAAAGGTGCTGGAGGTATCTGCCCTGTTACAGACTTGAATCGCCAGTTGTCTTTACTGGGAAATGACAAAAATGATGTTACTTCATGCACTCCGCACCAGCAGTGATTTGCTATGTCTAGAAGTACAGGAGAATTAGAAGAGACTCATTTATGAGTGTGGATCGATATTCTTCTATCAATATGGTGACATTGTTTCACAGTGTGTTTCAAAGGGCTTTAATAATATGTCGTCACATGCCCTCAACCCTCTGCATCACCTGCTTAATTTGTCGTCTCCGGTGCTCAAGTGTCGAACATTCTCATGTTTTGAGCACTCCCTCTTGACACCAATTCGTAATTTTTCCAAAAAAAATGATTGAAAAAATGCAAAAGGGCAACAGAATGATGTCAGGGCTCTGAGAAAATGGGAGGTAGAGATGGCAGTTTCTTCAGAAGCCAGGATTTATTAGGCAGTACATAAAATCCACTCACTGAGCATCGTTGTGAAGAAAACCTGTTGAAGTATTCTTGCTTGTGACACATAAATTCAGTCGGTGCAAGGAGTCTAAAATAAAGAACTTTCTGATTCTTGGGAACAGAATGTATTGCATAGGGAGGGAGGCTTAGAGAGAAATGAGTTATCATACCCACGGGGCATTGTGTGTTTTGTAGACTGATTCACACAGCATACCCAAACCCTACTGTACATCATCATGGCTCAACGGAGGCAAAGTATTTAATGGTCCAAACCTAGGCCACGAAGATCCCACAGATTAGGTGTTGTGTTAAGGATTTCGTTCCCGGGGCTATTTTTTGGTCCCAGGTCATAGTAAATAGATTCTTGTGCAGGGAGTCAAGTGAAACTAGGTGCCTGACTGGGATTTAGCTTGCCAGTGGGTGACTGAGATGCTGGAGGCTACAAAGGGATGCTGCACTGTTGAATACTAATCCCGTCAAGCTTGCTGGAGTTTGGCCCCAAACACTGCCTCCCTACTCACTCGAGTGATCTCACCTTCTTCCCAGGTTCAGAATGAGTGTATCCCTGCTACTTCGACTTTGACATTTTACAAATGGCACTTTGAATCCAATCCAGTTCTCGCAAGAGTACGTCTACTGCCCTTTGAGTATAGCTAATTTCGGCTCAGCTCTGAAGCTTTAATAAATGTCTTCCCCTTTTCGAAAACCTCTGACTGTGAAATCTGGCAAACAAAACAGAACTGTCATTATAAAACTGATATATGAAAGCTTCGCTTCTTTTGACTGCAGCTACATGACAAGTCATCTGGTGTCACCCAGCGAGCGAGAAACAATATTTTAGTTACCTATATTTGTGTTTAAGCGATGACAGATTTTTAATATCACCAAAACGGTATATCTTGAAAACAAAGCATTTGGAGAGGTCAGATATTTTTAACAATGTTTTGTTCTTGTTCAGGATCTTAGCTATGGATTTGGCAAGAGTAGCTAGATCCAATAACATGACACACAGCATTTCCTAGCCAACGTTAAGTGGCTCGCTTACAACAAAGCAGACATGTGTAATGAGTCATCATTGCAAGTTCATGATAACCATATCTATTTTAAAATGCACATAACTCTGGCTATTCCAATGTTTGGCATTTTCTTTTAATAGTTCTGGCTGCTGTTTCATATTTCCAAAGAAGTGCAATGCATTTCATTCCATTGTTGCAATGGAAGCTCTAGATTGTTGATTGTTTCAAATTGTTACAATTGAACCAGAATTGTACCCTCTGCTTCTATCAATAACCATCAAAGCAAACAAGATCCATTTAATTAAAAGATCAATATGTTTCTACCTGTAACAGGTGTAGCTGATATCAATTGCAGAACAGCTGCCTTGCCTTCTCCAAAATATATTTGGAAACCTCGCCTTCACAACCCATCACCTTTGTGTGCTAAAAATATTACCTCTCACATGGGCCATTAATTGTGTTTGTCACCTTCCATTCAGTGAAGGCATGGACCACAGCCCAATTCAGCACTTGATTCAATCCCTGAAAGAATAATGCCTGAAACAAGTGTAAGAAAAACAGAAAAATTCAGGAGGAGAAGGATGCGGCCCATCGGTATTTGAAATGGGAACAGAGATTGAATTGGGGCTTCTTCACACAGCAATGCAGAGTAAAATTAAATTAGGTAAAGCAAGTAAACAAGTGACTCTAGTCATTGAAGAAACCATCCAAAACAGTGAGTTTTAGATGGTCAGTTTATAGCAGTTGCAAATTGCTGAGGCAATAAAAACACTTTCTCAAAACACCTGGTCTGAAGCAACAACAAAACAAACAAACAAACAAAAAAAAATTAACATACATCAGCAATACAGGCGATCAGGTATGAAGTCCATGTCAACAGATTGTTTGCTGGCTCCCAACGGTGAACTCAGGTTAGTGTTGATATCAGTCTTATGAACAGAAGTTTATTTTATTTTCCTGGCATCGCAACATCACCAAGGTTTTATAATGATACTCTATATAGAACTTGGAAACAACGTAACTCAGACCAGGAGGTCAATATCTTCAAGTGTTGTTTTGGGATCAGAACATTAAGAATGAACAAGATCATAGTTTTTTTTTTTTTTTTTTTTTTTAATCTTCTTGCTTTATGTTAGTGACACTGACTTTTGCACATAAAAATTATACATATTTATTTATATATATTTATCATTCTCTATTAACACTTTAGCCTAAGATGTATTTCATTTGATAATGGAAATTCCAACTAGATACTGTCGGCCTGTAAAAAGATGCCATCCTCAGACAATGACCAACATGAGACAGTGAATAAACACTTAGGAGATGGATTTGTACATCTTTGGAGGGAATTAAGCTCACAAAGATTTTGCCCTCCTGGTGTCATTCCAGTATACGCTAGCTGTAGCTTAATTCCATTAAAACACATTTAGAAACTAAAAACATTAACTAACTGGCATCAGGAGATAACGGATAACTAGTCAGAATGTAAACTTCACCTAAAGTTCCAAATTACCCCCAGGTTTGAACTGGAAATTACAATTTGGCACAGTTTCAGTAATTTTTTTAATATAAGCACAGTTATGAATAGACAGGATTTATGCAAATGTGGATGACAAAGTTGTATTTATTTTTGACATTTGATCATAAAAGAAAAAAAAATAAAAATCAAATATCTACATCTATTTTTCCCCCTTTTAGGCAGTGAAAAGGCATTTTCTTGACGAGTATGGAAAGGCGTCCCGACTTAACTCTCAAACGGTTTGCAATGTCAGTATATCAGCCACAAACAAATTCATATTATCAGAACAAGCAGTACTGTTAGCTATGCCTTCCTTGGTGTTAGGACACTGGAACAGGACAAGTTGGTAATCTTTCCAAAGTTTCCCCCCCTTTTTTTTTGTTTATATTTGACGGTCAAATGATGTTAAGAGCCACCAAAGATGCGAGTGGCGTCCGTGTAATATACACAATGCACCTGTATCTCTGTAATGTATATCAAATACTTTACAACAAAGAATAAAAAAGTAAGAATTAAAAAAAAGAATGGAAAAAAGTAAGAGGTGGTGGTTAGATGGAGCCTCCGGTTCTGTGGAACCGCTCCACAGTGTGCAGACTGAAGCTTTGATTCACAGCAAAGTGATAAAACGTGACAGGCTGTTCCCTTCACTTTTGTAAACAACAGTCTTTTGTTCTTGTGCTTGCTTGACCCCCTTATTTCTCTACTGTCCCACCAGTTCACTCTGCCTTTCCTTCCTCCACAATCTAAAGACTAGCAGCTTTACGTTTCCCTTACGCTGAAGACCAGAGTTTCGCTTTCTAGACGACTCTCTGCCCGTCTGTCATCGTTCATTCAGTCTTTCTTAGTGTCTGTCTCTCCCCTTCTCTCCCATCTCTCTCTCTTTCTCTCTCAACCGCTTCTCCTTTGAAACCTACCCGGATCTTTCCGCAGAACGAGCTTTGACGAACTAAACTGACTTAAAAATGTCTCGTGGTATGCATGCACATGCACGGTCGACCCCGCCCCCCATTTCTGTGCTCTGCCGTGATTGGACGCTGGCCCCTAGACCCAGGAGTCTGGAGAGGCAGGGTAGTGACTAGTTTCGTAATTGAGTTCACTGTAGGGACGAGCTGCTGAGTAGAAGTCCACATAATTGCCCGTCGACTTCAGTCCCAGGTGCATATTTAAATCTGTGGCGGTGGGCGGGGGCCGGTGGTGCACTTGATCTTCAAAGAATGACTCCTCAAAGTTCCTCGTGGAGTTTTGAAATGGAGGGAACATCTCATAGTCCTTCCGGACGCTCTCCTGAGGAACGGGCTGGACGGGGACCTGCGAGAGACGAATGGCCATGAGAAGCAGCCAGAATCAATCAGACCTCAAGGCCCCAACAGCAAAGCCCAGCAAAGACTCCTTTCCTGAGTTATATTCAGCGTGACCCGGGTCCCACTAATGTCTGACTGAGCTGGTACTATCACATGGCAACTCAATTATGCTCATTTTGAAGTCATAGAACGCAGCTGCTTCCACAAGGCTGTGAAAGAGTTTAAATTTACATCTCCTCGTGTGCTGCTGTAATTAACTTTAACGGTAACCCTGCTAATTAGCATATCAACCAGCATACTAATTTGGGGAAGGTGCTGGGAAAACAGGTAACCTGGGTTTAGGCAAAGAACTTCATGCCAGATGCTGGAGATTGTCTGCAACCTTTAAAGACAGAGTCAGTCCCATCGTAGTGTCGTGTTGAGCGATGCACCATAAAACAATCTTGGCAGATGCCCCAGACCCCGAATTAAACAAGTGACCGTTAAAAAATTGTCAGCCAGGGCAGCAGATGTTCTGTATCCATGAAACAAGCAATTAAATGCGACTGGCGAGCATGAACACACGGCTGTGGTTGATTAATATGAGCTTGAAGCACATGGAATGTTTAACGACCCCCCCATAAACAACACACGACGGACATTGTACAGTAGCTAACCTCGCACAAGCTGGACATACGCAATCACCATCAGAGTCGGACATCAATCCAATGTGTCTGAAACACATTCCCTCATGTTTTAGATATGTCAATATGCGTATATGGAAGCCCGGTGGAGACATAACACATAAGGTCTCAATATTACATAAAGTGTCTGAATAACTGAAGTTATTTTTCTCCACCAGTGATGTCTTTTAACAATGTGCAACACTTGCACATTCAGGATAGACACTTTATTCTTAAATCGGCCAGATTTCTGACAGAAAAAAAGACAAAAAACACCTGGGATTTCGAAGTCCCAGACAGAGTTTTGACAGTGTGTGAAAGTTATTGCCGAGGTTTATGTAACTTCGAGCACTTTGACAGAACAAAAAGATGCCGGGGGTGGGAATCCTGGCGTGAATCCGCCGGCCCTTTCATCCCGCAGAAGCAGCTCGCTTGTTATCTGTTTTCAAGAACGTTTTTTTTTTTTTTTTTTTAACATTAAAAATATTTTTACCTTAGCTATCAGCCTATGTATCACAGAATGATCTTTTCCGTTTTCTGCAGGAGCACAACAGCATCGCTGCAAGACTTACGCTAAGCACGAGTAAGAAACGGACGTGCCAGCTAACACCGACAAAAGACACAGTGCGTACTGTGTAATATGTAAGACTAAGCTCCGTCATTTCACCTTCATGTGAGATTACTGTCCCAGAAACAAACATGTCATTTCTTTACCTTGTATTGAAGTAGGCCATCATTGCTGACATGATTACGTTATCCCTTTAAAGCACAGGCCTGACTAAAACAGCACTGCGGATAACTGGCCACCAACTGATAACATTTTGGAAGGCACTTATCGGACTTGTGGGTTTTAAGCTAGTTAGAATTTGGTTACAAAAGAACCCATAAATGTAGAATTTTTTGGAGGGAAAAGACATTGAATAATTTCTTATTATCCCAGGAAGATTGTGCTATCTAAAGTGGCTTTATACGATAGTAATATTCATTTTCACACCGAGTTAATATTACGGATCCATCCAAAGTTTTTAACATCTTAGTCGTTTTTTATTGCCTATATTTACTTTTTCATATCATACTATGAATACATTGATGTCATTCAACAGGAAGGGGGAATTTTCTTTGGAATATAGTGCCCAAGATTTGATTCCTTGGAGATCCTCACCGTGCTGCTTTTCACGTCTTCGTTAGGAGTTGCGAATGAATTCCGGAAGAGTGTTGAGGTCCCACTCGAGATTTGAACTGGAGGATGAAACAAGGATAAGTGGGTGAGTACGCACCTACAGTCTGGCAGCCCGGGAGCCGTTTGGCAAACGAGAGCGTGGTGGAGCTTTTCTCTACATCAAGACTCACTCTGGGGCTATGCTGTGGCAGACAAAAGGTACAACTATGACCATAAGAAGGCCAACGGGGAAAGCAGAGAGGATGTGTGCATCTGCATGTTTACTTCCTAGAATCCCTGCCACCAACTATATCAAAGCTACTCAGTGTCTGTAAGAGGATCAGCAGATGGTAACCGATGGAAAGTACCTCCACGTCAGGAATAATGAGGACCTTCAATGGAGTTTTTATACTCTAATGTGGTGGCACAGGAGAGGGGAAAATGTGATGACCCCAACACATGCTGACATTGATGTTTTACTGTGGGTTTGCCAATTCATTCAATTACAAGTTAACAAGATGAAAATTAAGAATCAATTTTACTAAGGAACTTTAAGCAGTCTTTTGAGATATCTCTCCTCAATGTTTGGTAGCATTAGTCAAAACCAATGGGTGGCAAGGTGACTCAGATCCCCAGAGCTGGGGGTTTACACCCCTTGCCCACTCTGTGTGTCTGCAGTTTGATGCTCTCCTCACGTTCTGTTGGTTTCTTCCAGGTCCTCCAATTTCCTCCTGCAGTCCAGGTTGGCTAACCCGCATCTCTAAATTCCCCATATTGTGAGTGCATGCATAGATATGCTCTTTGATGGACTGGCATCCCACCCAGGCTGCACCCCATACCACACGGGACAGGCTCACAGGAACCCTGTTCTGAATTAGGAGTTACAAGATGGATGAATGGATGAATAGTCCTAATCAGTGAAGTGGTCAGTTCTGATATATATAGTTTGCTATAGGAAATGGATTCATGGTGTGTCCGCCAACAGCTATTACTAAGTCATCTACTACGTCCAGACTATTCTTGTAAGAAATTCAACTACAGTAGGATGTATATTGAATCTGAGTGCACTGTGGACAATAGTGGGCAAAGGGTTCAGAACTGTTTGGTAAGTAACGTGATCTGTATTCAGCTTTCAAACCAGCTCAGCTCGACAGGAACCAGATTGTATTCTTGTAGTATCAGCGTAACCCCTGTGCAAGGCAAGACCTCAGCATACTAATATATTCAGTAAAAGGGTCATTTCCTGTTTAAGGTAAGGAACTAGCAATAATATTGTTGTAGTATGGGGCATCCTTGCCTAACTGTACTCCTCCCTCAACTCCATACTTCAAATATTTATGAAATCCCCTGGTCTGTAAAGACTCCTCTTTGTCCTCTTATCCAAAGGCTGTCTGTATATTTAACGTTTAAACAATACCTTCTTAAAATATTCTACCTGCAGTCCAGCACCCTTCATAATCAACAAGATCATTTGAGGCTGCTTCTTAAACTGATCACATGAATGTATGGTTGCCAACTTTGGTCTGCTGGTTGGCGTGAGATTTTCAATTCAAGAAAGTCTACACAAGCATTTACATGTACAGTATGTAGCAGCTTTATTAACTTGTAAATAGTCTGTAGGGTTTGCAGACTACGTCAACGTTTTTGATGTAGCTAATTTTAGGTTCATAACGGAATCATATAGGTCTGCTGTAAGATTTCTTGCATGAGCGTAAGTCTGAAAGCGTGACCATCACGCCGGATACGTGACAGTTGGCATCCCTGTTTGTATTCATAAATTAGCAAGCAACACCTTCCATTTAAAACAATCATTTCTTCAGACATTCACTTAAGCATATGACATAGAAGGCTGCTATACGCAATGACACAAACAACACCTGTCTGATCACCTGCCACGGGGTCCTTCCTGGAGGTGTGGTCGGCTTTGTTTCCATGGAAACCAGCATTTGTCGCGGTCGACTCAGGGTCCGCCTTCCGTTCCTTGAGACTGATCACCTCTCGGGGAGACGCCGGAGCACTTGCTGGAGTAACAAACGAGCAGATCAGCTGATGCGCTCAGAGAGAACGCCCCACCCCACCATGCTTCGTCCTCCGTCGCTACTGCTGGATATATTTAACCGACATGCTGCAAGGCTTAAAACATTTATTTTCTATGCAACACAGGCAAGGCAGCATCACAAAACACCCCAGATCACTACAACATCTGTCGTTTTCTGTATGCCTCAAGAAATAAAAATGCATTTTGTTCCTAAAACTGTATGTTTTCTAAAATAATCTCACCTACCAAACTTGTTAAAAATTCTTTGCATCTGCCAAACTTACAGTCCAGTTGATGCATACAGAAGAGCAGTGGAATATACTTGCTAAGATAAAAATTAACATCACAGAACAAGTCCTTTTGCAGTACAGCTACTGTAGTCCTCGACAAAAAGGCAATAACTATACATGAATTCGGACAAATCACCCTGCTGAATTTAGTCAAGGGCCACGGAGAGCAGTTTTATATGTTTTATAAGAGCAAGGTTTTATGCTTCATAAACTAATGACTCTTCCTGGTTTAGTGTTTACATCCATAGAGGACCTGAGCATCAGACGGAAGGCAGAGAAACAGGGATGCTGGGGAATCCCCCCCTCAGCCCGGTGACCCTCTGCCTCCCCTCCACGCCAGAGGTTTTCCTTCGATTAACCCCCCCATAGGTGGCATTTGCCCCGGGGCTCAGTGGGAATTGTGGTCACATCTCCTCTTTTCAAATGTTCTAGAGTATGGTTAGGATAAGCGTACAGTCATACGTACTTGATAGCAAAGTACATGTGATTCACCCAACGGATTAATCAATAATCAAACCACGAGATATTTTAGGATTGCAGTGGGCTGTGTTGATCAGGTTATTGGATTGAGAAAGCTGACTCCATTTAGCTGAATCTTGATAGAACCCTATGTAAGTGTCAGCCTCAGAATAAAGTGGATGTTTTGCCTGAGGGATTGCACGGTAAACATTTTGTTTTCGAACATCCATATCCACTCAAGCAAGCTGCTCACTACTTATCATCCTGGTGATAAAACAGCAAAAATTTATGGCATTTATTCATAGTGAAATCTGTAAAATTAACAATAAAGAGGATTTTATATGTCCAAAGACTGGGCATGAGAGGCACTGTAAAATGTAATTAACTGCAATCAGAAGCTCTGGCATCAGAGATGATGAAGCACACCATGAGGCCTCCATGCCCTCCATAAGCAGAATATGACAGCTTCAAGGCAACGTCTTTATCATTACTTGCTTCACGACTGTCAGATTGTTGTCCGGCTGACGGCCTCAGCACGCATTTATAAGAACCCTCTGTTTAGAGACCGGCTTTATTACTGAGTTTAATGGCTCCCAAATTCAGCTGACAAAAGAGGTTTCCTCCTGAGGCGACTGCAGCTACAGTATCTACAGCAGATTTTATTACGCTCGCTTCGGGAGCCTGACTCCTCCAGATTGACTTAGATGGCTTTCATCGTGAGGCAGCTTAAACCCCAGGGCAGTCTGGGAATTACTGCTCTCCCACCAGGGGTCGTGAACCTCCACCGCCACGCTGCAGGGATCTCTGCAGGGCTCTGTTCAGGGCAAGGACCCCACGTGGCTCTGATGACAACTTCAGAGCCCCCCGGTCTGCCCAGGAGGTTGTGTGATTGAGGCTCAGCATGAGAAATCAATTTTGGCATTTATCCCCTGGCTCAATTCAATTTCTGTTGACCAATATCGAGGTCATCTCTAAGAGCAACGAGACAGCGAAAGATTTTCAACACTCAAAGTTCCCCCCCCCCCATTTCCCATTACTTATGCTCTACTCCGCTGTTTGCTTTTTCCTTGAAATAGTACATCCCTGAAGTCAGAGGGACACATCCAGCACACCTAATTAAGCTGCTTGTTCAGAAAGGTTAACGCTTCATCAAAGCCAGGATACAATTTCCATAGCGGCTTCCAAGAAAAGAGAGGAGTCATTTTGTTGAAAATGACAGAAGGGATTCAGCCAAGTGGTGAGCGCCCATTCCCACTTAGATGCTAGCTAAACCCTGGACATAAAGTAATCAGCTAGCTGACGGCCACTTAGTCGCTAGCTAATGAACGGGACGGGCCCCCACTTGAGGGACTCGCGATGGAGGGACTATATCCATGGCGCATCGGTAGAGAGTGAAGTGGCAAGTGTGTGGCGGATTTTGGGGATTACTGGTAGCATGCCACTAGCTTTCCCGTCGTAACTAACAAACGCCTGTGGAATAGCGACTTACAAAGGAGGTGACCGTAGAAAAAGAA
The DNA here is from genome assembly GCA_026779585.1 of Mormyrus proboscirostris. Lineage (NCBI taxonomy): Eukaryota > Metazoa > Chordata > Actinopteri > Osteoglossiformes > Mormyridae > Mormyrus > Mormyrus proboscirostris. The sequence continues at coordinate 6,731,255 of JAODKF010000038.1, read as the reverse complement.
CAGCTACGACAGCGGTGGGTATTACGGATGCTGTGGATATCTGTGTTCAACCAGGAGCCGGTCTGCCTCTCCCCGACCTGAGGGCCATCGGTCTCAAGGTGCAGTCCAATAATTACACCCCCGCTGTGTACTATTTAATGGTGAGCAGCGGCTGCAGTAGTGGTGGTCTTGTTTGCTCCAGGGCTTGAGACAGATCTTTCTGGGATACTGCTAATTGCGAGCTGTGGGCACTCCTGTGGGGGCTTCTCATCTTGCCCCGTCACCCCTCAGCAGACCAAGAGATTTAAAACAAAACGTTATAAAGGAGTCCCTCGGCAGGTTATGCGTTTCTTAAGTTGGGCATTTGAAAAATAAGCAAAAGTCAAGTCAAAGGTTTTTTCACTCGTCTTTTAATATTGGAGGCGGGGGCGGTTCTAGACCATATATTGGGGCAGACTGGGGCCAGTTGTTCTGTAAGGGGTCCAGATGCATTTGACCTTAATGTCTTCCAAGTATTACTCACACTATAGATTGCCAGCATTAAAAAGCAAAAGACAGTTTTGAAAGTTATTTATGCACAAAGTCACATTTTACACTTTTTACAAATATGCAACTCACTATGATTTCTTGTTTAGACTGTCTTCCTTCCACCAGCTTGATTATATTTTTCTGTCATTAACTTTGCTTTTCACCAACTACAGCAACTCGACCACCCAACAACTGTGTTAAGAGTCCATCAAGAAAATGTCCTTACATTTGTGTTTTGCCTGTTCTAGTGCACAAAATAGAACTAGCCCTGATGGGACATAGTCCTGACCCATAAGAGTGTCCTTGAGCAGATTCTGGTGTTTACCAGGCCAATTTTGTTAACTAATTTCCTTCTCGAATAAAGTGATTTCTGCCAAGACTGCCTACCTCATAGCGAAGAGCTTTGAAGAGTGGGCACTGAGGGGCTACAGACATTTAAAAGCTCGATGAAAGTAATTACCTTGAATAAGACTAATTTACCTCAAAGATGAGAGCACAACGGCGATGCGACTGACCTGATCGATTGTTGGGGGAAGTCCGGACTGGGGAGACAGAGGGAGTACGAGAGGAAGAATAGGGTCTTTGTCTGTCTCTTTCTATTGTTGAAGAAGAGCCCACAAAATGATACTGCGAATAGCCATCCTGCGGAAAGACAGATGCACAGTTTAGTAGCTGGGCAGCACTGCGGAGAAGAAAAAAATGTTTTTATTTATATGTTTTAAAGAGAAACTTTAACTGGAAAGGAGTATTTTCTCTGGACACTGCTGCATTTCATTCTGTCTATCCAGAATGCCTCAATGATTCAGACAAGAGAAAAAGAAAATTTACTGTGTGTAAATCACTCTAGAAAGATTAAATATTTAGCCATCTAGCTCATTACACACTGTCTGCTTTAGCGGTACAGCTCACAGAAGAGGTATCTTCAAAGGGATAAATCCTGGCTGAAACAGATATAGGGCCCTTAAACTGAGACCAGGAACAGGAGTCAGGAAGAACAAGCCGCTCTCCTTCAAAAGGCAGCTCAGGAGGTCACAGCGGAACCCGATTCCAAACTGACAGCTTGTACAAGGAAGACTCACGTGTGATCTGAGCAGCGGCCTAAACATGAACTGTGAGAAGATCACTGACAAGATGCTGTGCTACTCCCAGAATCCACCAGTGTGCCTCACGCTAGCCCAAACCTTGCTTAGTATGCAGCGGTCTGCAGACCCAAAGTACATGAATCTCACGGTATGGACGCTCTCATCTGGGGGTGGGGTTAGTGGGGAGGCCTGTCCTACGGAGCAACATTCGCCCTCAGAAACTGACTCTAAGTGCCCCGGCTAATGAAAATACTTTTAGAGCTAATCTTTTATCAAGGCTGTATAAACATAAAGTGAAACAGCCTACAGCTCAGCAGGCCGATAATTGATGTGCCGGGAGAGTTTACTGCTCTTCGGAGAGAAGGCTGCAGGAATACAGGGGCTTAATTCAGACCCGAGAGCGTCCACAGCGCGCCCAAGACCCAAGTCGAGCAGGCTGATTCCAAAAGCCTGGCAGATGACGCTTGGTCAGAGAGAAAAAAATTATTAAATCAGAGCTCGACGTGCATTTGTTTGTTTTACAAGCAGCATTTCCTGCAGTTTGATTTATAACTTTAATGTCTGCTGAAAGGGATTTGCTCTTTTATCCTGCAATAAAGCAAAGGTATAAATCTGATACAGAGTAAATTAAAGAGGCAGGATCTATCTGAGTAAACACCGCACCAGACAAAAGAAAGGGATTGTGGGTATGCTGTCCTCATTGAAGGACGGCAATAACATATGGGTACACTTGGGTATTAACACAAAGATGGGAGAAAGAAAATCTATAGTGCAGAGAAGGGTGCTGTCCAAATAAGTGAATTTGAAAGTCATTATACTGGAATTGGAATAGCTGCACGCATTCACCACGTTTGGAGCACTGACATTCTGACAATGCATACATGTGAATGTTAAAACTGCACTACTTTTAGCCTGGGAACAGGCAAAAATAAATCTGCGGTGACATGATTTGGGTTAGAATACTCCATTGAGAATAGGACACCAATTAGGTTTCGTTTTCTAATACATAGTAGCCCGCAAATGATCCATTTTACATTACATTGTAATAGTAATGTGGCTTGTTCAAGACTATAACCTAACCCTAGTGCCCAATGAGTCTTTAATTTACACAGATTTATTAAAATGAGATGCAGGCAATGGTAACATGAACACAAAGCATTTAAAGACCATAAGTTGTGGTTTAAAGAAATAAAGGAACAAACCAGATGTGTGTGAGACACAAATCTGTCAGGAGATTTACAAAGCTACTAAAATGCTACCTACTTTATAATACATGGTATAATACATCTTCACTATCATCACACAGCACAAATGAGACCTCCTGTGGTTCCTCTGTGACACAAAGGGGGGCATAAATGCAGGGCTCTGTGCCTGGTGACACAGCAGAGCTGAAAAGTGCCTTGCTTTAAATATTCCCTCTGCTGTCACCTCTGTGACATTTTCAAGGCCTTGCAGGTGAGGAGATATTACAGTTGCTATGCGACTGTTGTCCTGGTTATAAACGACAGTCTTATATAGGTATATGAAAATCATAGAATTCGAATTCAAAGTCAGATAAGTTTTAGATAAACCTTGTGAGAAACTGTATGCAGAGAACAGCTGAGCACTTTGATGGATTCAGTCTTATAAAATCAAAACATTTCCTAAAAAGCCGAATTCCAGATGACTACATGGTTTGACGCACAACAGTGGGCAGGGGTGGTGCTAGATTCTGGGCCCCATGAAGGCATATGATTTTAGGTCTTCAACCCAGACCAAGCCAATTATAGCTGTGGAAAAATTAAGAGACCACTACTTTTAAACAAAACTGCATTTTTAAATCCTTGTTTAATCGTGGTTCTGCTGGCAGATGGCTACGCTGAGTGGCAGGTTCAAAATTTTCAAGACCGTGGACACAAGACAAAAGTGAATCAGGAGACACTGGGAATAACCAGGAACCAGCCAGGTAAAGGGCGGAATGCCAGAGATGACCGTTAACTTATCCAACAGTTTCTCATGAATCATAGGATGACATCAAGTGACCTTCAGAAGGAACAGGAAACATTAAGTGCAGGTGTGAAGTGCACTGCTAGGATAGTCTGTAACAGGTTTCAAGAAGCAGGGGCTGAAGTCCTATAAAGCAAAGAAGAGGCCCTTTATAAACAAGAAACAGGGAAGAGCTGCCAGGCTGCAGTTTGCAAAAAAATATATATTATTCACAGACGCACACCCATAATGTTACGATCCGCTCCGTTCCATCCTCCCGTGTGCCACGCCCACCTCATTACCCTGTGTTCCTGCCCGATTGTTTTCACCTGTGTCCTGTTAATCCCCGTTTTG
>JAODKF010000038.1:6692193-6704907 GCA_026779585.1 Mormyrus proboscirostris | reverse complement strand
CCCCCCCCACCATAATGCTTTGTCTCATCAGGGTATATTTATTGCACTATTTAAATTTTTTTTTTTAGATTGCTATTTTCATTATGGCAGAATTGAGAGATCTTTCACGTCAGATTACTATAGTAAAAAGTCCTTGAACCCTTGATTCTAGTTAGAAAACCAAGAAAGTGCAGTAAAGAGATAGCATGGAGGCTCTTGAGCTATCTGGGTGCTGTGCCTGGTTCTTATGTGTCTTACACCTGGGAACCAGGCCCATCACTCTAGCATGTTCACCGAGATCTGGCTCAATCTTTAAAGCAGGTTAATAACTGACTTTGGGAATTACAAGCAAACCTACTTGCAGAGTGACTATGTTAATGGGCTCAAGCAGAAGGTAAGATCCCTGAAATCTTCCGAAGTAGAACCTTTCCTGCAGAAGTAAGTCCTCTGTTGAGTTTCCGAGTAGCTTAGCAAGCTTTAGGGACTCATGTTCTCCATGAGTGCACAACTCCACTTATCTCCAGTGCTCGTCCTCTGGCAGGTTACGCTGTAATGTCTCTCCTCAATTATTCTCTTTCTTCTCATACTTTCACTGTCTTCGACTTGACAACTGGCAGGGTCCCATTGGATAGCATCTCCAAATGAATGAGGTTTGTGACAAGGCCTAACCTCAAGATGATAAGGGTGGGAAATGTGTCAGAGAGGCCTTTGGGAGACGAGAGGGGAAAAGCGTAGGGAGGCCAATCGTGAAGGAAACAACGAGGCCTGGGGCCCGGGCCAAACTCGAGAGCGAGAGAGAGAGGCAGCTGTCAATGCCGCCTCTTTGAGAATGCAAATAGACAAATCTCAGCGGCGGCATTAAACGCGCTCACACAACGGCCGCCCAGGGAGGCTGCTGGATGCCGCTCATAGCAAGAGCAGCTGTTCGTGGCGGGAAGTGTTGTCACTGTCAATCAGCAGGGCAGGACGCGGAGCACATGGTAAAAAACGCCACTGGGGACTCTCTGCCGTGCGTCTGAGCAGACCAGTCATGTGAACATGTGTCCAGTGGGCAAGAATGGCACCTTTTAGGCAGACAATGCCCCGCGTTCAGGAAGGCCGTGGGCGATAATTCCCTGGACACCTTCGAAAAAGCAATGCAAATCTAGAAAAGGATCACAACAAAGCAACGCTAAGGCAAATATGAAATTAGCTGTGCTTCACACTGCCTGACGTTCTCAGAAACACTCCAATGCATGGATAAATACAACTATTCATGCACACCCTTGTACTGCTCCTCTTATCTTCTTCTGCACTCCAAGCTGTAATCTTTGAATCTTTGATACAGCAACATTCTGTAAGCTTCAGGAATCCAAAACACTCATTTTACGTTGCTGCTCATTGACTTCAAGTACGTCAAAATGACTAATTTCTTCATAAACATTTCATCTGTGTCTGATACAGTATCACAGGTTCAGCATATATGGTTATCTGCCAGGTGTATAAGGCATACGTAAATGTTAATGAAAGAGTAAAATGATCACGTTCGATCATACGATTAGATGGGTCAATTTCTGTCAGTGACAATTATCATGGTGTTACTGAAGATCATAGGCTGTACATTAAGTTTACCATCAGTAAGTTTTCAAAAGCAATGCACATTCTCACATGAGGAAAAAGAAGCACAAATATCAGATAATCCTAGAGTCCATACTACACAAGTGCAAGTATATTGTGTTCCTTCCACTTTCAAATATTTCTGCACGTGAAATTAAAATCTAATAAATCGAAGCTCCAGCAATTATACATTTCCTCGCCTGCATAGACATTTATATTCTGGGATGGGAATTTTAAGATAATATCTACATAATTACCCTGAATTTTCAAATTAAAGCCCTCAATGATCCATCCACTGATAGCTGTTAGTTCCAGCATTCTGCTTTTTCTGTGATTTCCAAATAGAGCAGTAGGACATAATCAGTCCCCTTTAACTATTTCTGCGTCATATACAAACAGACCAGGGTGGCCTGGCGATTGGCAGGGTTGCTTCACATCTCTGAGACCAGGGTTCAAGTTTCTGCCATGCATGGTTTGCACGTTTTCCCCGCATCATCGTTCCCCTGTTTCACTCTACAGTTTAAAATCACGCTAAGGTGAATTGGAGACATCTGTAAGATTGTGAATGCGTGTGTGAATGGTACATGTGCATGTGGTGTGTGATGAGTTGATGCCACGTCCTGGGTTACTCCTATAGTTCCCAGAATAATCTCCAGCCCCCTGCGAGCCTGCATAAGACAAATACTGTAGCATTGCTGAAACCACAGCTGTAATACTTCAATATGCAGGAAATTATATAATATTGTTCACTTTTAGACGTGCTATGCATCACTGTTACACTATCAAGCTAAATGTAAACGATTCTTAAAATGATTAATAAAAACATACTTTTTTATAAACATTTGTATTGTAATATATTTCATTGATGCTGATGCGGTAAGGGTGAACTTCAAAGAAAAAATAAATACCGTGATATATCGTGAAACCACCAGAATCACATTTTTGGTCACACGGCCCAGTACTACCACACACTTGACATTGACATAAATGTTTTTCCATTATCATACATCCATATACATGAACTCCATCCACATATGTGGAGCATAGAAAACATTATGGGTGCCTTCCTGCTATAATATTTCACTCTGTTCTGCCCTCACAGCCGTGATGGACCCAGCACAGTGTGCTATATTCTCCACGGGCATGCCGGCCCATTCTGACTACAGTGCTTCCTGCAGTTGTGTTGAATTGGTTGACACACTCAAACCAGCACATCTGGCATCTACTCATACCCCATTCTAAGGCACTTAAGTCTTTTTTTCCTCCCTCACACAGAAAATCCATCTCTCAGTGAACTCGAGCCTTAGAAATCCTTTTTTAACCTATTTCCTTCCCTTCATCCACACCGGCTGAAGTGGATTTAGCAGCAAATCAACTGGGGGTCTCAGCTTTCACGTGGATCCACCTGGAAAGTCTATTTCAAGGAAATAACAACTTCCTCTGACATCCTGTACAATCTGTGCATGAAAAATAAATCATTGTAAATTACATAAAAAAGTTATGAACCACGATGCAATTGTCCTATGGGCACCCAGACCAGTTGCCTGAAAAAGGAAAATGGTTGCCATGGAGATGTACAAACCCACCAGGAAACCAAGTTTATTAAAGAAGGATCAATAGTCTGTTAGAAGTGTCACAGAGAGAATTTTAAATAGTGAGGAAAAGCATCTTAAAAAAAAACCTTTAATAATTAGAAACAAAGAAGGCATGCAAAAATATCCAACAGTTTCGACATATCAGCGCTATAATCATATTTAATTTGATACTTGACTTAAAACCCACGTAGCATCAGCACAGACAGATGCCTAAACTATGTATGCAAGGTGAGGTCCTAGGAATCCGAATAAAACTCTCCAGACTCCAAATCTCAATATCAAAAGCTGGTGTCACCAGCTCAAGAAGATGTGCTGACGGAACAGATTCACAGAAAAACCCAACTTTGCAGTCCTAGACTTCGGCGGAAACAGACGATGTCAAACCTGCAGAGCAAGCAGCGAACCCAAATCTAAGGCGGAACAGACAGATATAGATCCAGGAAAAATGTCATTAGGATCCCGACAGTCGACCAAGATGCCAGACCGACATCTAAGGCCACCTACCTTCTAGCAGTAATGAAAATCAGCAGACCTTATAGACAGATGCATAAAAATACATTATTTAATGCCACTGCAAACATACATTATTCTAAAGCCAAAATTACAAGTGCATATACATGTCACTTTTTTCATGATGAGTTATTCTCAGAACTAGTGCAATAACAGAGATTATGGTATGAAATCTGCGATTTATTGTCACATTTGCTATATTTATTATGGTATGTGTTCATTATTGAGCTCTGACTGGCACAGCAGAATATCCTCAGTATGGGCACAACCACTCTGCTTAGGCTGCTTTGCCACCCTCATCATTCTCCTACATTCTTACACCCTGTGTCTTAAAAACAGAAAAAAATACTCCCGTACTGCAGTGTTTTGGTGATCCCCATACAGACTGCTACTGTAACGTTAGCAGAAGCCATGCTTTGCTGAGGCAGATGACAGGAACAGATGTGGAGATGATATTCTCTGTAGGCTGAGCCTGGAACCAGCCTTCACTCCGTTGACAATTTGGATTCAACTGGTGCAGTAGAACAATCAGATCTTATGTCTGCCGGTTTAACATCCAATAGTGCAGATCTATGATTCTTTACTTTCTGCAGTTGCAAATGCCAATCCACATTTTTCCATTTTTTTTTTTTTATTTATCATGTGTTATTTCATGTATTGATGTGACAACGCATTTAAAAATAATGATATTTACTTATTTTAGAGATGTGGCTGCATAATTTAGGAGCACTAAACCAAGGTAATCACTCGGTAACCAGTCGAGTCTGGTGAAGATGGTACAGGATGGTACAGGAGGTGGAAGATTTAAGTTCATCATTGCAGAGAACCAGATCATTGCAGAGAATATACATCTACACAGTCATAAATAACAGGTCATTTAAATATTTAGGTGTGTGGGAGGAATGCCATGACCGGAAACACGGCATGACCCGACAGAACCTGAAGACCAAAGTATTACACACTGAGCCACTATGCTGGTGCCCTCTCAGACCACACTATTTAGAGCTGTTGATGTAAGTGGACTGGTACTGGTATCCCTTCTGGTACCTATGAAAAAATGTTTAAAAAATCATCATTATAAATAAAAAAATAAAAACAAAAAAAGCCCCAGCATGTGAGTAATAACTTAGAGCAACTCTTACGTGAGGGGAAATATCCCTAACCTGAGACGGCCAGAGCATGTCAGGGCACTTCGAGGCGTCTGTGCAGCTTTCCTGAGGATTCTTCTGCTTCGGAGCTGTTTCATAATTCTTTTAAAAACACTGACGAGGCCGAATGACTTGAGCTGATTCCAAGCAGCCCACCCAGATGACGCACAGGGGCCGAGAGACGCGGTTCTTGGTGATGGAGGAGAACAAATCAAACACGGGGGATCAAAGGGAGAGGAAGTCAAAGGATGTGTCGCCGTCAAAGCAGGGAGAGTGTCATAAAGGGTATGGACTAGCCGCATTCAATCGAGCTAATGGTGAAAGAGAGTTTTATTTTCCCCTTTTCAAGCGACACCATGGAGATTCTCCCAGTTAAAATCGAGCGGTGAAAAGATAAAAATGCGGGAAATTCACGTTTAAGTGTTTCTGGTAAAAATGTCAGGGGAACGTCTAAAACGTCAAGTGAGAGTTTGTGCGGTTGATGTGTGTGTTCCTCATCGACCACAGTAAGCCCAAACAGACCATTACATTTAACCAGACAGCCCTTTCAGTTTATACATGTCCCCGATGCACACACTAGAATTTACATTCTTCCTTCTAACCCTCAGACAGTCCATATGTTTCTCTTTTGTGATGTGTTCATTCCTCACTGGCTGCTGTTTCGGCTGAGAATGGATATGTTGTCCAGAATCTGCTTGCTCTCTCTACACTCCCCTCTGCATTATCACCTGTGCAGATCCAAGTCCCAAAAATGGCACCAGATGATGATATGGAAGAAACAGCCATCCTGATGGGTAGCTGTATGCCAGAAAATGTCCCTGACAATATTGACTGCGAGATGGATTAAGGAGAAGCTGCAAGTCGTGGATTCTTGTTGAAGTGCAGAAGACCCACTCCCCTGAGGACACTGTCGAGCTGGTGGCCTCTTTCAGGTGACCTCCGGCTACCTCCTGTGCAATCAACACTTGTCTCTGGCTGCAGCTGCGCAACTGGTCATGAGAACTTCTGAAGCCCCGCCCTTTTGCCATTCTGTCCTTCCCTTTTACCACTCAAGAAACTCCCACTATCCCTTATACCCCCAGTTATTCCCTCACCATGATCTACGCACAGCACCACCTGCTGGTTGGGAGGTACAAATGCAGATGGTCTGAGGGTCTGAGTCACTTCCAAAGGACAGGAAAGATGTTGAATAAGTACTGTATGTGGCAACAACCTGCATGATACAGAGAAGTATACATGAGTGTGCAGTTAAAGTGCTGTGTGCGTGCTTCTCTGACATAGCTTGGGACTGGATGCCCATCCGGAAAAAGAAGCAAATCTGGTGGGACCTCTATTTCCAACCGTCCCCAGATTAGCGATTGTGCAATTGATCACTTTGCAGTAGATCCAGGAGACCGATTCTTGGTTTCCCTAGACAACATTCCCATTGCGTAGTGATGAACATTTTTGCTGATATCATTTGTCATGTGACTGATTAACTCCTACCAATGGGTGACTAATGGCCTATTTTTTGGGATGGGGTGTTGTTTTTAGAAGAGAAACTGAAAATTGGAAATTGTTCACAGGCAAATAAATCATCCGGTACTGGGCAGTAAAAAGCCAGTGGGGATCAGGCAACTCATCACCACCCAGTGGCTGGACACCAGGAAAAGAAAAACGCATTACTGGGTAGAATGGCTATATTCTATTGGCTGGACATTCATACACAGAAACACAGGGGCGGTGTGGAAGCCACAGAGAATGCTGGATATGCACACCAGCTGTAAGCTCTTTGCTGAATGATTCTCTCCCCCAGTTATCCTCCAGATACTCTGACCACAACAACCCCCCACCCCCCAAAAGACTCCACAAAATGAAAGACACCAGGTAGTCCATAGGCAGTTCTGCTCTGACTTCCTGTCCCAGAGGAAGGCGGGACCAGGGACAGGAAGAGCTCAGTGTGGGCAGCCTGTCTGTCTCAGAAAGGAATCGCCTGAATGGGCTCATTCATTACGGCCCATTCCAGCTACTCCTCGACTACAGGTGTACGTAATTACGTCATTTTCTTTCTCTCCCCAGTGAACTCGACTGGGCACTGACCCCTGTCATCACTTATTCATTTTAATCCTTAACTTTTAATCCTTATTCCTCTGTTTTTTTGGTCACTACACTGTGTTGCACCTGTCCCCATCAAAACCTCCTCCTAATGAACCTGTTTTTGGATACATATGATCCCTGATTTTCCATGCAATTCATACGTTACTGATTTGCCTCTACCCTCAGCTCTCATCTCAAATGAGTCGCTGCAAATCATGAGGCTAGTTGTAGATGTACCGTCCATGGCAGAAGGAGAAGGACTTCAGACTCTTGTGTCTCTGAAACACATCTCTGCCCATCTTGCCCTCTACTTTCCAAACCACCAATCAGCTGGAAGCATGTCGTCGGACTATGAACTGATTGGAGGAGAGACGTGACCTTCTCTCCCAGTTACTGAACACTCGCTGATGCGTAACGCTCTCGATGAAGACCTCTGCCACAGGAAGCTAAGGAGCCCCTGGCAATTTCCTTCCCTCTGTCGGGGAACAAAGCGGATTTGTTCCGGCAGGGCTATAAAAAGTGCGGTAGGCATTAGGAAACACTCACCGATTAACTCTTTGTTCCTCACGTCCAACGCCATGTTCCTCAAGGCAGTGGCCACGGCGCACACCACCCGGTCGTTGTCTATCCTCAGCAGCTCCACCAGAATGGGCAGGCCCTTCTCCTTCCGGACTGCCACACGGATGTACACTGACCACTGGCAGGAAGAGAGAAGCATGGTCAGAATCCCCCGTCACAGGGTGCTGGACCGCTGGAGGAAGGCCCAGCTTAAGCGGTTCCTCACCTTCTCTAACACCCCTCGGGGGAAGACGTCGCGGCCGCATATGCTCTGTGCCGGATTTGTCAAAAATCCAAAGCTGCCCCAACCCCGGAGCATAAGAAGCTTTTTTAGGATTAGTGGAATTTCCGCTTCTTTCATCGCTCCCCTTGCCAGCTCCGGTTAAATGACGTCCGGGCGTTAGCTTCACAGCAACGTGATGCATTTCCAAAGTTCCCTAATCTGTTCTTGCCTCGGTTTGGGCATGCCAGTCCACAGAAGCTGACCTCATGACAACCTTCATCGCGTGTGAAAACCCTCACAGCTTACAAATGGTGACCATCATCACTTATCTGGAATAACAGCAAAACTACATCAAATCTGTATGGTACACCGTGCACATACATACCGTGCACAGTCAATTTAGCAAGAATTAATGCAGAGTTTTAAAATGCAGGTGAACATGGGGGTCATTTGCAATTTCCATTATTGCTAGTAGATGGTGATTATCTTCAGGTCCAAACTAAAGTAAATTTTGGTAGAATGTGAATGTGTCAGACGGCAGGTAGCACGATTCCATCTGAATGTTGAAAACGGTGCATGTTTCAGTCAAATTGCATTTTGATAGAAAGACATAAATGACTCTCAGTGCTCAACACACTAAACACCAGACCCAAGCACACGTTTCTTGAAAGTATATTCAGATGTTTTGAAGATGGGTGAACCCAGAAAGAGCTTTGTGATAGCAGTTACAACAAAGACACTGAATATGTCTCCTGCCCTGTTTTGATACACTGACACATACGGGTTCATAAACTCATTTAGTATAGCATAGAGTCTCAGTACAGAGGTTAATGATTATACACCACGAAACAAGAAGGCAAAGATGACTGGTAAAGTGGCCAGAGGAGACTGGTGAAAATACAGGTACAGTGCGATACACTGTAAGGTTTGGGATCTTTTTTTTCAGCTAAGGGAGCCTCGAGACTGACCTCCAGAGCCGCATCCATTAAGGAACCTGAAAAACATCCAATCCCAGTAGTAGAACCTGAACAAGCGAGGGCCTCATTGATCAAGAGGGACTATATCACTGGATTTGCCAGTAACAGCAAATGCAAAAACGGCCCTCCCGTTCGAGCGTGGAACACCCAGGTAGCTGTTAAATTGTAAGGCTTTTAAATTGTGTATGAGGAAACTGGGCACTACAAGCAAGCCGTGTGCAGCCAGGGTAGATGCCATTGTTCCTTGCGGACTCTCTGGCACGGTGCTTACACAGGGTTGTGGATCTGAAGCCGCGTTTCTGTATAATGATACAATAAAATTGTATCAGACTGAGCCAGGGTAACAGTCATTAGCTTCCTGCTTTGACTTATCTTATGCGTATTTAACAGTAATATGCATGTTAAAAATACACTGATAACTTACTGTATAATTCATATCACCACTGTTATTTATTAATCACTGCCACTTTAGAACACAGCACCTAGATGTCCTGCTTGCATGTTATTGGTTATTATAAGTGCATTGCATATTACTTATATATTGTATATATCAGGGATCCCCAACTATTGTGCCCTGTGGGCTAAAATCCATCAGCAACAGAAAGGTCCAATGCATTTGGAAAATACTGCTGACATCCACAATGATAAAATTTGCTAAATGGGGGCTGGGGGGATTGATTGCGCAGTCCAGATTCAATTGTATGACAGCCCATGTGCAGACCACAGTCTGCCAGTTGATAACCACTGGTATATACTGTATGTATTGTATTGTATTGTATGTTCAATACTCTGTTATCGCTATTAATTAATCTTCAGCATAGTATGCTGAAGGCAGGCAAGTAGTTAATTGTACAAATGACAAAGTTTTCGAGTCCTTGAGTCCTACACTTCAGGATGACATCAGCTGTGGTTCCCTCCCAGGCGCACCTAAGGACCTACCTTCCAGCTCCCAGCGGCCAGGTTCTGCAGCGCCCCCGCAGCGCCCTCCAGCGTGTCCGGGTTCGAGCACTCCGAAAGCAGCGTGAGGTAGGGTTTAACGATGGAGGGGTGCCACAGCATCTGGATCCCTTTGGGGGGGTCGGTGGACTCGGGGAGGGGCCCCAGGCCGTCCCACTGTTAATGGAGACAAACGGGTGATGATGGACTCACCGGAGTCATCAGCAGACCAGGGCACCTTGCATGTATAGGCGCTTTGGGATGCACCTGTCCTGCCAAGCAGGGTTTGGCAGCAAGCAGAGAGAATTCTCTGCCAAATGGGTGAACAGCAGGTACAAAGTAAAAGACTTCTATTTATTTATTCGGTTTCTAAGCACTCTTTCGTCACCAGTGATTTTCACACGTTTTTCGGTTCATTTGGCCGAGCACGGCAATCCGAACTAAGCGCCACACTCAAGGGTACAACCGCGTTTCCTCGTCTGGCACAGCCCTCTTCTGGTAACAGCTCTGCTTTCGGATCGCGGTGCCATCTGCTCTGTTCCCCACACGGCGCTTTCCAGTTCATCGCCCCGGGTCAATCGGAGCACGACGAGAACGGGGGCCTCGCTGCGGCAGGCAGCTTTTGCTGGTGCCAGGGTGGCAACGAGGCAGCCGTCACCGGTCACGGCCACAACGCGCTAGTCTTTTGGATAAGACACAGGGTGCTGCAGGACGACACGGGATGAGTGCGCGGCCACCATACGTGGGCTCCCTGAAACCTAATTATGTCTGTTACCGCCACAAAGATGTCTTTCGTTAGAATGGAGCGTAACTGGTTTATGATAACCACACCTTTAAAGAATGTGCAATGAACCATCTCACGTAGAGGCACGGTGCTTCAGACATAGGCTCTCGAGCCAACCTATTTTAGTCCGGCACATTCCTGGACGCCTACGTCTTGTGTCATTTCCTTGTACCTCCTCCAATAATTAATAAGTCCATGTACATTTATTAGCTCTGCCTTGAGGACAGCCTGTGCTGTTCAATTAATGGCCCTAGGGGACCGCAACGCCCACCGGCCTGTTTCCAGGCTGGCAGAAGAGCCATTTCGAAAAAGGAAGACCGGTTTCTCCGAGGTGACAAACATACTCCGCTATTTTAAAGAGAAATGCACCCTCATTATCAAACCACTGCCCCATCTCGGTTACCACTTTTCCCAGTGAATCTGGGCAATTTAAGATAAAAAAATGACTTGAAGTAACAAAGTCAACGAATACACAGATATTTAAGTGGTTGTAAATTGGCTGTAGCCAACCATCCGTTAATTGAATCATTTTCAGTACTGACTGACTGGGTCACAGTGATTCAAATCCAGGTAAACAAACATTGTAAATCAGACAATCAGGGGTTCCCAACAGGCATTTAATACCGTTAGAAAAAAACACAGCCCAAGGCAAGAACGCAATAGCACGTCAGTGTTAGCCCACACTGGAAGGTTTTCAGTGATTCTGAGCTGGATTGCGCTGTTTTATGACCTCACCTGTGGGCTGTTAACCTCTCCACATCTTAAAATGTTCAGCCTCAGAGGTGACTGCTGAACCTATGGAGTGTCAATGACAAAAACATAATCTTGTAATCGTATCTGATTCAAGTTTCAGATTAAAAACATACAGAATGACCGCAACTACCTGTAAATGGGAATTGGTCAAAGAGTAGTTTTAGAATCCTTGCTGTTTATAGATAACTAATACTAAACAGTTGCTTTTGTTTGTTATTTTATAATTAAAACGACGGTTCACACATGTTGGTAGGGATGAAGACGGATTGAGTAACAGAAAGACTACGTAAACAAAGTGACTGGAAAATGACCAATGGGCTCTTGTTAGCGGTAGCCCATGTGATAAACACCGGGGTGGCGTGTGACTCTGCAGCTTAGGACTCAGAAGATTGTAAGTTCAAATCCCATGGCTGGTAAGCAGAACCCAGTTTGGCCGTTGAGCAAGACTCTTAACCATAAAAACTTCTCAGGGGAGTGACAGTAAGTGGCTAACCCTGCGCTCTGATCTCAACCTAAACAAATTGGTCACCAGAGGATCATAGACATTGATGCATTCATCCCCATAATATGCCGCCAACACTGTGACCGCACTATTTCTGTAGACTCTGCATACTATTAAGACATAACATTCATTTCCTTACTACCGTACTGGCTGTATGCATATATCATATATCTAGCAAGGAGGCTAACTAGCCCGTTGATTAAAGATTGATGATCTATCTCATTCTGATCATTTCTCTAATCACAGATGGACACTGTATCGTAAGAAGAATTTGGGAGTTGTATACTATCAGCGATATGGTGGCAACCTTGAGTGGGTGCGTTGTTATGGAAACAATCTCCCAGTTCTGGTCTGAATACCTAATCCTTTATTCAAACATTTTTTTTTTTTTTTTTGCGAGGGCGAGGCCGCTTTCGTCTGCTCTGCTGTCGTTGAGATTCTTCCCGATAACGATCGAGACGGATGTATTGCTGGGATGTACGCTCCGGTCTCTCTGGGTAACGAGCACACAGAGAGTTCTAAGAGCGTAAAAAAAAAATTTACAATTTAAAAATGGCTTAAAATAGCTTAGAGGGATTTTTGAAATGCCAAGATTCAGGGAGGACGTGCCTCTAAATGATAACAAATGGAGTTATGTTTCTTAGTGGTGAAAGGAAAGCGGACGGTTGCGACCTCCCCAAAAACTGTCTGCTTCAGCAGTGAGATCTAAAGTCACCGTCATAGGCTTGTCAAGCATGGGACGCATGATAAATAGCCCAGTGGGGAGTCTTGCAGTTAAAGATGCAGAGCCCCTCAGGTTGCTGTATCCCTCAACACGACACTGGACTTTAACCTCTGTGTTAAAATGCAACCAGTTCAATTTAACTTACTTACTTAACTACATTCTGTTAAGCCACTTAAGCCAGTAAGATTTAAAACCGTAAAAAGAATGCGAGAATGACAGCACGAGCCCATGATGGTGATTTGCATGCTATGGGAATCATACACAATGCTGTCGCAACGGGGGTGATGAATCCAGCGGCGAAAACTGATGGGGCGGCCTTTATGAGCTCAGCCCTGATTGGGGGGGGGGGGGGG
>JAODKF010000038.1:6644693-6692004 GCA_026779585.1 Mormyrus proboscirostris | reverse complement strand
CCCCCCCCCCCCCCCCCCCCCCCCCCCCCCCCCCCCCCCCCCCCCCCCCCCCCCCCCCCCCCCCCCCCCCCCGAAACCTGCTGATAAATGATTTGTAGGCGGAAATTAGTTTCCTCTCTGGCCTTGAGGCACAGGTAACCCCTTTCAGAGTATCTGGGTGGGATTGGCGGATATTACCCAGTCGGGAATGTCGTGGCTTCTCAAATGTTTGGGCGTCTTTTTCCGGGCCCAGTATTGGAGCAGTAGTTAAAGGATCCCGATGAATCCCGATGGTATTGGAATAGCCTCTGCAGTCACGGATTGTTTTGGAAAATATCAAAACAGAAAGGGGACACCGAGGATAATTGAACAGGCACATCTTCTGGCTTAGCTTAGATTTCTCCAGATCCCTTGCTGTTTGGCAAACTAGCACAACTTTACCATGAAAAAAACAAATGTTTTTGGCATTGTGCCATTTTTCGGCATTCTATAACAATGGGACTCTCCCCTACAGAGGCAGTGAGTAGTAAAGTTCTCTATTTTGACTATTCTTCCTACTTACATGTGGTATTCAATACATCATCAATCTTTTGCATGGTGATGAAAATGCTCTGCCATTTATTTTTTGTTCATTTATGAGCAATTAATTGGCAAATAGAATGCACATTTGTTTTATTGAACAAAACCGTTTTGCGCTTGGCCTGGAATTGAGTGAACTACATATAAAAAATACTTGGGATATGGCAGTGAGAGACCCTTCTACTCACAAATATATGGTACAATGTGGGATTCGGGCAATAAATCCCAGGACACCTGTAATAGAGACAATATGATCTGACCAGCATTTCCCCTCCCTGCACGGTCTATCATTTTAATCTAGAATCTGCTCCTTAATCGCTTCTAATACCAGCTTTTGCCACTTTTCCCTGGTGCTATGGGACAGCGAATGCTGACAGATCAAAGTACCCGCGAACTGTGCGAGGATGAGGCTTTCTAAGCACCCGGCCAGTGTGGTTCTCTAATCGATTTAGTTTCCTATCACTGGGTCGAAGACGGACAGCAGACAGATATCAGCTCCTTCTGCTGCTGCTGCCCAGGCCTTCCTTCAAATCTGCTGGCTTAACTTGCCTTTTGTGTTGTGGAAAGTACTGGCACCCTTCAGAGAGAAGCAGGATATGCTGACAGGCATCAGGTAGCAGCATAGCATAGCATGCGTCTTTAGGGCACATATATGATGTCACTGTCCTTGTGACTGACCGATCATTAGTACAAATGTTTATTTGTTCGTCCATCTTTCCATCCATCTGGATCCATGGAGTTGGGGTGCAGAACAATTCCAGACAACAGGGCATACCCTAGATATCAGGCTAACACAGGGAACATAATTAATTTTGGAAAAACCAACTGAAACTAAGGAGGAAACTAACATGACAGAGCAGAATATGCATAATACATGGTGGGGATGAGATTGAAGCCTCCAAGCCTGCAGGCCATAGTCCCCCACGCTGTACCTTCCAAAGGCAGCAATATAATGAATTAAAGGGACCTTAAACAAATTGACCTACAGTGTTGGTACCTCACATACCATTAAATCACAGTTTCCACGAGAGCCCCTCTGTGAGCAGAAAAATCAGCACTGTGAAATAACTAATTATTTAGCTCATAAGGGCCTCCCCCTGTACCTCACCACATCCCGAGGCTCACCCCCCCCACCCGTCCCTCACCCCGTCTCTTCCCAAGGTTCATCCTGTTCCCCTATCCGTCACTCTGGCCTAGTCCAGCCCACCTCGTCCTGAGGCTCGCCCCGTTCCCCTGTTCCCCTGCCCCTCACCCTGGTCCCATCTGGCCCACCTCGTTTAGAGGCTTGCTTAGAGGCTCGTCTAGAGCCCACCTTGTCCTGAGGCTCGCCTCATTCCCCTGTCCCTTACCCCAGCCCAGTCCAGCCCACCTCGTCCTGAGGCTCACCCCGTTCCCCTATCCCTCACCCCAGCCCAGTCCAGCCCACCTCGTCCTGAGGCT
This sequence comes from Mormyrus proboscirostris, assembly GCA_026779585.1. NCBI lineage: Eukaryota > Metazoa > Chordata > Actinopteri > Osteoglossiformes > Mormyridae > Mormyrus > Mormyrus proboscirostris. Next base: position 6,690,006 of record JAODKF010000038.1, on the reverse strand, counting down.
CACCCCGTTCCCCTATCCCTCACTCCACCCCCGTCCAGCCCACCTCGTCTCGAGGCTTGCCTCGTTCCCCTGTCCCTTACCCTGGTCCAGTCCAGCTCACCTAGTCCTGAGGCTTGCCCCGTTCCCCTATCCCTCACCCCGGCCCAGTCCAGTCCACCTCATTCTGAGGCTCACCCCGTTCCCCTGTCCCTCACCCAAGCCCTGTCCAACCCACCTTGTTGAGGCTTGCCCTGTTCCCCTGTCCCTCACCCCGGTCCCGTCTGGCCCACCTTGTCCTGAGGCTCATCCCAATCCCTTGTACCTCACCCCGGCCCAGTCCAGCCCACCTCATCCTGAGGCTCGCCCCGTTCCCCTGTCCCTCACCCCGGTCCCGTCTAGCCCCCCTTGTCTCGAGGCTTGCCCTGTTCCCCTATCCCTCACTCCACCCCCGTCCAGCCCACCTCGTCTCGAGGCTTGCCTCGTTCCCCTGTCCCCTACCCCGGCTAAGTCTGGCCCACCTCGTCCTGAGGCTCGCCCCTTTCCCTGCCCCTCACCCCAGCCCGATCCGGCCCACCTTGTCCTGAGGCTCGCCCCGTTCCCCTGTCCCTCACCCCGGTCCTGTCTGGCCCCCCTTGTCTCAAGGCTTGCCCTGTTCCCCTGTCCCTCACTCCGGTCCAGTCTGGCCCATTTCTCCCACCTGATCCTGCAGCTTCTTCTTCTTCTTCTTCTTGCCCCAGCAACCCGAGCTCTCGCTGTCCTTGCCGTTGGCATCTCCGCACAGCAGGCCGTCCAGCTCGTCAGCACCCGCCTGCTGTCCCTGAGAGGTCTCCGCCGCAAGGCGGTATGACAGGTTCCTCAAGATGCACACACAGTTTTCTATGGTCTGCGGGAAGACAAGGGTAGGGCAGTGTTATCTGATAGGCATGAGCCAGCGATTGATACTAAAATCACCAGAAGCAAAACAAAAACCATAAGAAAGGTAAATATTTTAAAGAACTTAAAATCAGAGATATGGCTGCTAGTATCCCCCACATAAATACCTTTAAATATTTCATCAGGAAATTACATTTTTTATTTCATTTATTTACTTTTAACTTTTTAATTATTATTTTACTTTATAGAGTTCTCACGGATGCTCATTTCATTGTCTGCATCTATTACTGCAAGCTATACGGTTGTGCTTTTGTTAAATAAACTTGGTTTAAATATTTCCATTTTGACCAATCATGGCACTCTGGATATGAGTATTGGCTAAATGAATAAAATATGAATGTAATGAGCATAAATATGATGATGGACATTGTGGCCCTAATTAAAATAAATACGATGATTAATCATGTGACTCTAATTAGTATAAATATGGTGATGGATGATGTGACACACGTTCGCTTCTCTCTTGTGGAGATGAACGACAGCTCCTCTTCTTTTATGTCAGGTTAGGAGATGACTTGTATTATCAGATAGTGAAAAATGCCCCGGCCCCCCAGCTTAATCACCCTTCACTTACCACAGAGACAATCAGAATGACAGCTGGATATTTGACAGGTAGGCCTCAGAGCACAAAACATCCTCTGAGGAGGCCACAGATGGAAAAATGATTAACACTTTTTAAAAACTGGTTGTTAGGGGCCGGGAATGACATAGGCGGTCTCCATGTGGGCCCTCAGATGGCTTTTTTCGACATGACACAGGTGACGTGCCATTCTGGGTGTCATCTGGCTGTTTGAATCTCACCCTGCTGCCTGTACTCCGAGCCCAAACACAGACGACCTTGCTGAAGGCTCCCCCTGCTCTTCCTCCCTTCGGGATTCATCGTCGAAATGCTTGACAGGGTAAATGAATGCAAATGAAATACATGCAGCACCTGTCAATGCGAGACAGAGTGCCACCAGGAAAGGGTGGGGCTTTCACCCATCCGTGGGAGGGGAAGTGGGTGACCGCCACTATCCGGGTGTCTTCAATTCAGCTGCCCCTTCATTCCTCGCATTTGTATGTTCACTTTTGTTTGGAGTCAGCTCCCGATCCGTGATCACGGTTAGTTTCGGCTTTCCTCCCGAACCAGACACCTACCATGAGGCAGATCTGCTTTCGTTTGCACTTATTTGTTTTCGCTCGTCCTTTGTGCTAGTCCCATCCCAACCTCATCGACCATCTGTCCCCAAAAAGAAATACACCTCCCAATTCACATACGTTCTCTGCCAGATTCCCACGTCAAGTGGCTCTTGTCGGGCCTCCAGAACAAAGGCGGTACGTGGACCTCCAGCTACAGTAGCCAGGCATCATTGTGTACTAACATTCTGCGGGCGAGCAGAAGCCAATGCAGCCACCGACCCATGCGGCGGACAGACAGAAATGACGTGTTAGGCAGCTGTAAAGGATCAACCATGGCGAGTGAGTCACTGGGTTTAGCCAAAGAAAAGAACACTGGGAGACAGCTTTATACTGATGCACCTAAGCCAGAAAATGAAAAGATCAGACGATTCAGTCAGAAGACAACCTCAGCAGGTGATATTTGCTGTTATTATATTACCAGAGTCCTCATTAGGAGGATTCTGCAGATTGGGACAGGAGCTAGAAGACTAATTACAAAGAGGAAAATTGAAGGATGAGACCAGATTTAATCTTTTAAAAAGAGAAAACACAGATGGACTGGGCAAATAAGAGGAGATGAGACAGGGGAGATTCTGACTAACCTATAGGGGTTTTCGAGCTTCTAAACTGTATGGTTTCAGTCTTTCAAAAAATACAGGGCGGAGGGCAGGGGGTTCGAAATGCTTATAAAAATACGAGACAAACTGCAAATTAGACATACTGAGACAAAAAACAGGGTGCATGAAACCCCTGATTTTGGGCCTAAAATCGAGATGAGATTAAACCCACAGAAATCTCCCCCAGTGGAGATAGCGCTGAATCCAGGACATATCAGTCACCTGCCTGAGCTGGAGCAAACCCTACCGGCCCCAGTCACGGATGGTTTATTACTGCCATTGCAGACCTCAACAGTAATCACACTCGGCTGGATGTCTGCTAATGATATTTGGAAGCAGAGTTTGGACACTGATCACAGCTGATTCTCTCTGACGGTACAGTTGAATGCTCGATCGTCATTAAGGTGAAAGCTTTGCGGCACTGCTGAGCAGAGGCCAGCAGTTAAATCACAATTAAGGAACGCAATTATGATGTCACAGGTGACCGTGGCAACCTTGAGAACCTGGCCATCCATAAAGCTGTTTATTTTGCTACCAGAGCCCCCCCAGCACCCCCACACCCCAATGCACCTGCCTTCCGTTCTTTTTGCACAGAGTGATAATTGGATGAGAAATGGGTAACTGGGACGGAGTGATAATTGGGTGAGAGAGTGGAAGACGCCGAGAGTCGGACCTTGCTGTCGATCTCGCTGCTGCCTAGCGCGCTCTGGATGACATAGAGGAGCGAGTCGGTGAGGCCTTCGCACTCCCGCATCCTCCGCCGGGCCTCCTCCCCCGCCGAGCTCACATTCCTGCAATGAGAACACTGGCTCAGCCCAGTCCAGGACCCGGTCATGTCCGGATCTAGTGAGCACTCACTCTCTTACTCAGCACGGCCCACATCTCAAGGATCAAGGATTCTTATTTGTCACTGTGCAAGTGGTTTACACAAATACAATGAAATTTAGCAGCTGCATGCATGCATAACAATCAAACTAGTATTAGATAAATACTATACAAAAATACTATACAAAAATAGGACAAAGAAATATATATCTGTGGGAATTCCCTGATAAATATTTCAAATATTTCACTGTTGTGAAGTAAGCACACAAACAAATCATGTATACAAATCAGTGTGTGCATCACCAGTGAATATTAATACAGTGTATACTGTCCAAATGAGTACTGACATGCCGAGTACTAGTACAGTGAGTACTATCCCAAGTCCCAAAGGATATTGTCCCCAATGGTGCACTGTGTATTACACCCCAGTGTGTAGCTCCACACCAAGCTCAGGAGCAGTGTGTACCAGCCCCCTCCCTGCGCTGCAATTCTTGCCAATCTTCCTTTATTCACACAGAGGTTTACGGCAGAGTGTCTCCACGCTCTAAATGTGTGTGCGTGTACAGAACAAATATCTGGAGCCTGAATAATGAAACAGAAGCGTTCTCAGCTTCAAAGCGACACAGTTCCTCAGCATCATTTACAATGCAGATCCTTCAAGCTGAGACAGACCAGACAGAGAGAACATACTCTGTTAGGCCTTGTCATTCAACTGACTCCACTCCATTGCTTCTGTACTGCTATAAATATTTGATTAATGTTGCCCTGAGGGTAAGTGGATGTTGACACCTTGTATTGTCTCACTGTTTATAAGTGATGCAATTATGTTTGCTTAACCGACAAAAAAGTTGCCGTGCGTCGAAGTCATTTGCATAATTCTGCATAGGCCATTTGAAGGTCGATACTCCGTAGCCCTATGTTCAAAAGCAAATTTTATTTTGCTAGAAATTATTAAAATTGCCTCGTAGCTTTGACACGCCCTCAGTGTGCCTGATTTAACGACACAGTTGAATGAGTTTAAGTACGACAGCAATACTGATGGATGAGCTATGTTGCTTAAAACCACAATGATGGATTCCTGCATCCCCTGTGTCTGTTACAGTAGTAAGTGTCTTCAAGATCGCATATGTTTCTCTAAACAAGCACATGGGATAAACCTGTGGTCACATTAAACTGTCATTTCCTAGTTATTAGATTGTGATTGGCTATTTCAGGGCAGGACAGCTACAGGTTAATCTGAAACTTTGTAGAAATCAAGAACTGGTATTTTGCACTTTGGAGTCAAAAAGCAAGTATCAACATCTAGACTACAGGTATGGATTTTGAGTGGTGAATGCAGATATGGAGAACCTTCTGCCTGTGTACTATTAAAGCCTTCTGGGACATAGGTCACTAACAAGGGCTCTCCAGACATCTCTCTCCCGAGCTTCTCTCTCCAGCTGGCTCCAGGTATAGCCCACCAGCCTCATGGTCTCACAAGCAGATGCTTCTTGGTCTTTTGCACTGGGGACTCCAGCACAGGATCTGCCTGGTGATGCCCTTATCACAACACAAGCCCCCTGGACTAACCCATCCTCAGAGACTCTACACCATCATGAAAGAGACCCATCTCTTCCCAGGATTTAGGCCCCTCCCCCTTCCTCACCAGCATTTGGGACCACTAATGGCCGAGAAGCTACCTATCAAGAGAGAAATATTACAGACATCTTTGAATGACATCTTAATGTCATTAACATGTCCTACAAATCATTGTTAGCTAGCATATACTAAATGATATACAGTCTCTTACCACACTAATAAATCTGATACCTTCATCATTGTTAGTTGGCAGGTATTTTATGATATACCTCCTATCACCACAACAGCAAATTCAAGATCTTTATTCACACAATTATTTTTCTGCAGCTTTCAAATACTGCATGTACAAAGCAAGATGAATGTAATGCAGCTCTGGTGGTTGAGGTATGCAACCTCTTCTCCAGTGGTTTGATTTAACACAGCATCAAGAGAAAACCAATAAACTGTTAATAACAGGAAGTGCATGTACAAATGACATATGGCGACACAAAGAAATCGTCCTCTGGGATGAGAACAGAGCTGCATGTAAATCTGCATAAGAGAGGCCAGACTTTCACACACAATGCACGAGACATTTAACTTCACTGTAATTTGCTTTCTGATACTAGAAAATTCAATTGTTAAACTCCACTAACATCAACAAGAGGAGAAATTACTCTGAATTTAATGGAATTAGAAAATTAAAAACGTTTATTACACTGTCTTTTCAAAGGAGTTTAAAAGCCAAAATGTTGATGTATTGATTGCATAGGACAGTAGGGCTCTGAATTAAACCAAGTGTGCTTTAAGTTTGTTTTTTTTTCTTTCTAACCAGTTAAGCCTTAGCATTTATGGAATAAATGAACATAAAAGGTAATTAATCCCAGGTTTTGCGCTTGTAAATAGCAGTATATGATCAGAATGATGGATTAAATCACTGACCAGGTTCATTCACAAGCCCTTTAGTAAGTGTGTGAGTTTGGAGAGCCGGGATTCTTTCAAGTAATTCTGTGGTCTCAGGGCACTTCACACATGTCACAGCAGTAATCATGGACTGAGATGGTCCTACTCACCTTTATGTACCATCTATATATTTTCTAGCTACATCAATTCAATAAATATACAGCTGGAATTTGAAAAATTACATATTAGCATGTTATTCTTTTCTGTCAAATCCATGATAGACACTAGGGTAACTAAGTAATGCTATACTTGACATATTAGTATGTTCTTTCCGGTAACCTGAACACAGCTGACGCACACACTACACAGATCACAGTTTTCTGTACTTCTTTGGGTGTGAGATATGGGGGTGTGGGGAGGGGGGGGGGGCTTGAACATCTTGTGCAGGACGAGGATTTTTTTTCGGCTAGCTCCAAGAATGTGCTCAGGCCATGATGCTGCAGCAGTGTTAATTTTGATAGCAATTTTTTATTTTATTTAGTCATAGCCTTTTGAGTAAAATGTAGTTTCAATCATAATTTAGTTGACTAAATATCATAAGACACACAATTACAGTCAACTAAAAATACAGTCGATTTAGTCGACTCAAATTAAAAGTGCAAAGTATGATGTTAAAAGTTTCCCTTCGATTACTGAAAGTCACGATGTTCACCAAGATGAAATGAAACCAATGTTAAGGAATGGTATTAAGGTCTGACTGTGCAGTACAGAAATACACAGATTTCACTCTTACCTGAAACACAAACATATGTTTATTTACCCGGAAACTGAATACTGTAAAATCAGTAGTGCCATTAGTGCAAAAATAAAATCACTTCAAAGAAAAAGTGCATAGGCTATAATGCCAGCAGGCCTGCTGTCTCTGAATATTAAAATAAAAGCATTAAAATAGTTTATTGGTGATTTCATGTTTGTTGAAGTTTCTGCTTTTTAACAACTGTATAAAGTAATGTAATTTGTTATATAAATCAACTCAGGTGAAACAAAAAATGTATGTTTCCAGGATTGCCAAATCTCAAGAATCTGGCATAACGCTCACGCTTTCAGAATCACGCAGGAAATCTTACAGCAAATCTATAGTTTATACCATTACAAACCTAAAATTAGCTACGTCAAAAGTGTATTTACATAGTCATTCCATCTGCAGGTTCTCTAAAGCCACCTCCACTCCTGTACCCCATGACATCTTTTCCTCGTGCCACGTGGTTCCCATCACCATCCCACCTGCAGCAGGCCTTACAGCAGATACTTACTTCATGCAAAAGTTCAGGACATCCAACCTTCTCCCTCGCTCAGTCTCCAGGTTTCACTGACCAACATGCTTATTAACAGTCGGCATTCAGACTCACTACAAGTTTTCCTAGCTTAGCCACAGACCTCCTTTCGAGTGTAAACAAGAGCCAGTGCACAATCTGGTGCACGGAGTACCAGAGGCAGACATTTCAGGTCCAGAAAGTAAAAATCCAGACCAGGTTTTTGTTTCAACCAACCAGTGACTGAGACTCTTTATGCTCAACTGGTTGGTCGAAACAAAATCCTGGTTGGGATTTTTACTTTCTGGACCTGAAATGTCCGCCTCTGCAGAGTACCATCTGATCACGTCGTCGCTTACCACAACATTCTGTTTACATAGCAGCAAAACAGACATCCTTACCAATAGCTACCGTTCCTGCACTTTATTCATATGTATGACCAACAGCTGGCTGTTTTTCCTCTATAAATTTAATTAACTTCACTCAAGGGAACAGCAGCACGGAGCTGCAGGCAAATATTTCGGTTATAAGTCATACAAATCCAACACTGCTGTGCTAGCTGCTCCTATATCTGTGTGTCCATTACATATCACCGAGTATCTGGAAGTACCACTGCAGCCATGTTAACGACTTAAGTTGGCTCAGTTTCTCAGTCTGACATGTCTCAGACTCTCAGCAGAGCACAAATTTCCCCCCAATACAGCCTCAAAAAAAAAAAAAAAATCACCATTACAATAGAAAATGTTAAGGGGAAAAAAAAAGTGTATCACAGAAAAATGTCAGTTATGCTAATATGTGCTTCAGACAAGCCCCAACTTCCTGTACTACTTTAACTAATTAAACTTCTAATTAATATTCATTCTAATCAAATCTTTCTGGAAGTAAAGGCAAATCATGGAAAGGATTATTGGAGAAGGGAAGTTTCAGATGGGATGAAAGGCTTATTTTGCCTTGATATAATTGTTTCTGTGCAACGTTCTGAAATCCTGCTTGCTGGTTGCTTTTTAACAGATATTTTAAGTCATCGTTAATGAGCAGCTGCATGACCGCATCCTGTTACAGGGGAGCTCTGCAGGACCACGGATGGATCTGTGCCAACATCTCACACAAGTTAGGAGACAGAGGGGAGCTGGGTTATGGAGACACCAACTGCAAGGGGCGGGTGAGGCGGTGTGAGGGGATTTATTCTTCATAAGATTACATCAGCAGCCTGCAAAACACACATTGCTCCAACCACTGCAGTTTGGATTTGGCTCCCGTAACAATAATGTAATTATTGCCACTTTTTCATAAATATGTGCGCGAACAATAAAGCAAAACATGTAACATGGAATATCATCATACACATACAGACACTCTTCACTTAATGACCGAATTTCGTTCCTATGACCAGGTCCTTAAGCGAATTGGTCGATAACCGAGGAGCTGCCCCTTACTGATATTTCAAACGTACATTACTGGTAGTGGGTTTGTGTCAGCCATCTTTAGATATTGTTTTAATGTCACCTTTACGGCATTTATATGATTTTGTTCTTGTCATTTATACAGTAGTGCACTATATACAGTAATAATTAGAATAGAGGAAATCAGCTCTAATATACATTACACAATAAAGCACAAATTTATAGACAAAATAAGTAGCCTTGGAGATTGCAAATGCTAGTGTAATGAATACTGAGTGACTGTGGGAGCAAGACTGAGACAAAGAAAGGGTGATGCGCCGGGCTGCTGTTTCCATGACCAAAGTTCTCGCGCAACATACAATATCAACTGGTTGGAGAGCTGTTCTGAAGTCCTCAAGTCTTTGAACAGGTAAGTCAGTAAGTGAGGAGTATCAGCATAGGAAAATATATAAATGAATGGAATATACTTGAATTTACAATATTGTAATATTGGGGATAGTGTAAGGCCTTAGAGTTAAGACTCTGTACCTGCGAGGTTGGTCGCCGGTTGAGGGAGGCCCTTCAAATTGCCTGACCCAACTTTCACAATTGTATATCATTTTGGACAAAAGCTTGTGCTAAATACAGGTGCTTGGCTGACTGAAATGTTTACCTATTTAGACGCAGGAACAAACCGCCAGTCTGACAGTAGGCATCTTACAGGTTCTCTATAAAGCATCCTAGTCAATGAAATAAGACTCCCTTGTCAATGCAATAGTTAAAATTACAACGGTCTCTTTCAGTTTCAGAACAATGGTCTTAAATGACCATTGTTCACCGACCATAGTGGCTCACATTTTAAATCAGGAAAAAGCTTAGACTTTATACAGAAAACCACCCTATAACACCTTTACCAAAACAATTTTCCCAGCAGGGAGGCCATGTTAATGGATCAGTCTTAATTTTAATAGCTAATTACAGCATTAGACGTCCATTAGCTCTGTCCAAATCAATGCCAACTGTGCAATCAAAATTAAGGCCTCTATTTTTACATTCCGTTTTTCCCTCAAAATCCCACATAGAATAGAATAGAATAGAATAGAATAGATCCCACACACAGACTCCTTTTGGCTATCTGCTCTTCTTTCGCTTTCCTGTCATTACTGTTACTATTACAATCATAATTTATGGACCTGGAGAGCTATAGACTCCAGGAATTACCAAATGTGGTCTCCAGCAACAGCGCCATGCTAATTGGATGCCATGCAGATTCAGTAGCAGACAGGCAGCATACTGAACACTGGACACTGCTCAGGGCTCAGTGGAACAGACCACTGCTGTTACTCGGAAATTTGGCTGAGGTCCCCAGCTATGAGGGAAGATGAATTAGGAAACACGTTTCTCATTACTCAAATCCAGTAAATGTCAGAGACCTTGTGATTATCTAGCATTTGGGAAGATGCATCATTCACAAAAATCATGTTTCATCTCCCTTTATTGGGCATTATTGGACCCTGGGTTATTATCCAGCATCACAGGAGATAAAACCTTGGTGCTGAACTAATGATCTGTCTGTGGATCCATAGGTCATTCTTCTTTCTATGCTATCAAGTATTTCAAACCTCACATTTCAGGGTTGCCTACTCTCACACATCGGGCGTGACACTCAAACTTTCAGTCTCTCACGCCCATGCAAGAAATCTTATTCCACTGTAAACCTACATCAGAAGCGTTGGGCTAGTTTGCAAACCTACTGATTATTTACAAGGTAATTAAGCGGTTACATACCTGTAAATAAGTGTGCAGACTTGTCTCCAATCGAAAATCTCACGCCAGCCATCTGACTAAAGTCGGCAACACCAGCTTATGGGAGGTCTAGCTTATACAGGCAATCCCCAGGTTACGAACAAGATCCCTTCCCTAAGTCTGTCTTTAAGTCAAATCTGTAGTCAAAAAATAATACAGTAATACAGTACATGATACTATTAATAATAAAACTACATACGGTACTGTTCTGTACCTCGAGCCAACAAACCTCTGAAGTCGCACAATGTTTTCACAAGCAAAGTAGTGCGTGCATTTGTTACTAAAAGCTGTTGTATTTAACCCAAATTTTTAACAAACAGGCTTTATGGTAGACCATTCATAAGTACAAATTGTCCATAAGTTGGATGTTCTTAGGCTGGGGACTGCCTGTACACTAACAGCCATCATGTCTCATCTACGAATGATCATGATTTGAAAAAGGTAACGTGAATAACGTTCTCTTGGCTGATAAGTCTCTCTAGGAGCCTGAGCCTCAGCATCCCGTGCTTGAATTTTGTTCGCTGCTGCTGCTACCCGCCTCAGCTCAGAAATCAATGTTCTGAGACAAAGCTCTCTTCTTGAAGGGATTAAGCCATCAATCTTGATAAAAAAAAGACCTCCCCAAGCCAGCTCCCCCCCTCCCTTCCCCAGGGCCACCCATGGAGGTTCACAGCGGTGGGGTCCACAGCTTTCCGCCAGCGGATGGCGTGTCGGTGACGGGCACGGGTACACGCAGAGGGGGGGGGGTCACACCCAGCCGCTTCGCCATCGCCTGGGGGGCCCTCTGCTGTGCACTGACGTGGCTTGTTAGGAAGCAGACATGTGGTGTCTACTGCAGGTGGAATCTGGCCCGGGTGAGAACTGCGATAGCTCATTCTGTCTGCTACGGCAGCCGTGAATCAGAAACGAGTTTCACTCGCTTCCAATTACAGAAAAAAACAGCGGGGCTCAGGTGCACGGGAGCCAGCAGGGGGCTCTTTATTTGTATTGTGCGCAAGATCGACGGAGCTCTACAGCCATAAAACTAAAAAAGCTGGAATTTGTAGACTTTCATTTGTGGACTTGGAAAGCCTCAGGTGTACATTCCCATTTCCTGCTTTTTGATTTGAAATGTGTATTTTCACATGACTTAAAAAAAAAAAAAAATCCTATACACAACATGTACGTTATCCCAGGGTGCCGGTGAGTCACGACGTGAGGTCATTAACGGAGGCTTTTTTCAGGCAAACTAAGACTTCAAAGGTGAAGCAGAGCTGTTTGTGTACTGAGACACCTGCATCCTGCATTTTTACTAAGGAGCGAGTGTTTAGAGGAATGTCTCCATGTTGTTGTTTTGTGAGATCATTAAAACATGCCATCTGACATGCAACAAATATTCATTCTCATCTCCTGATTCCTTGAAGCCTTTAGAAAGCAAATACTGAATTAGAATATCACTGACCTGACTGAATTTTTATCGGTCCATCTCTTTTTTGACAGGTACTACTCGAGAATCAGAATCTCCATATCAGAATTACAAATTGGTAGTTTAAAATAAAGTCACTGTTTGGATAGCTCAGATGGCAAAAGATATGGTTTACACAGAAGAATGTAAGAGGGCCTTCTCTCTACAGCATTCATGAAGCATTTGGGCTTGAATACGAATGAGACAGGATGTAGGGCTACATCCTGGACCAATGGACAAGGCTATAGATCCATGTTCTCTCATGACATTGACAAGCCACAGGTCTACAAAATGTCTGTCGGCTGTAAACAATCAATATTCACAAAAAGAACCTGATGTGGCATTCTTTGCAGATCAATAGATGTCCTTGAATTAGAAAGCTGTGGATGTTCTGACCGTACTTTACTTTTAAGTCTTCACAAAGAAGCAAGCACTGTGGGATTGATCTGCAGCCTGGCATTAACTTTGCCGGCAGGCGATGGCCGATGTTCAGCCGTTAATGAGCCTCACAGCTTTTACTGCTTATTCATCCAATTTATTTCCTGTTACTCTCAATAAATCCCATCAAATCAATTAGCATACTTTGTCAGCTAATTAAATATTGAACACAATTAACAAGGGACAGAATCAACTGTAGCTCTCAAATGTTTATAGCTTAAGTGTCTGAGGTTATGGTCTAAGTCCTAGGGGGTAGGGGGCAGGGTTCCAGTCCTAGGGGAGCAGAATCCAGCAGAGTCTGTAGATTTTCCTGTTCAGACACACCTGTTATACCTGGGAGTTACCCGAGTAAATCTGCAAACTGCCCCACAGGACCGGAATTGGGGAAACCTTGTGCAAGGGCTCTGCTGTTACCCAAGACTGGCATTTAAAGTATGACAAGCCAAGATGCTACACAGCCATACAAACTCTGTTCCATGATTCAGGTCCTCAAAATTACAGTGTGTGTGTATAATATAAGAAAATGTTTAAAGCTGTTTATCTAGGTACTAAGTGTATATTTGTCAGAAAAAAAGACAATTTAAGATTAGAACAATTAGAAAAATAACAGCAACATAATAAATAAAAACTACCAAGTCTCAAAAAAATGACTGATATCTTGCTGGATGGCTAGAGGAAGGCCGCTTCACTTCCCTAATCTCCTCAGGGGCACCCCTGCCATTCCATGCATTTGTTAAGTTTCACCACCAGCTCAATTAATTAATTAACTGAATTGGTTTATAAAAGTCAATGAGTTTTTAATTAGTCATATGAAGTCAGGTAGTGGTCGAATCAAAAAATACATGGGTGCACTGGATGGTTGCTGGAAATAATAGGGTGATTTTAGCAGAGGTTTTGAAATGGCTAAGCTAACGCACTGTGAAAGACGAAAATATCACAGTTTTTCACCAAGATAAAGATCATTTAAACATCATTTTCACGGACTGCCTAAGACTTTTGCACAACAATATATATATACCTGTTAAGATAGAGAGAGAGATAGATAGTTAGATAGATAAACCTAATATTTAATATTATTTAATAATTATTCCTCTTACACAATAACATGCATCACTGTTTCCAGTTTGATTCCATCATCAACAGCTGTTCAACCAAGGTAGGCTAGACTACAAACTGAATGTGCAGGTAAGTCTGGGACACTGTATCCCCTTTCAGCAATAATTAAACCTGAAGCTGTCCAATCTCTCACACATTAAAATATTATTTAATTCTCCAGGTGATATTTCCATCCAAATCAGACACTGGAATGTTACATCTAAAATAGAAATAGATCTGCCAAAGGAAAGAACCAGTATCTCGCAGAACCTGAGCATGTAACCTGTTTTAAAACATATTCTGTTTATTATTGATGCAGAGATCTCTGCCCAACAGGACAACGTAGTGCCCTTCCTCTGACCCGAACTAATAACCTCCTGATTGAAAATATAGTAACATCATGTAAATTGCATTACAGATGCCTTCATAATGCATTATAATGCATTCATAAAGTATTATAAACACGGCTATATTTATAAAAAGTCATAAATTTTAGCCATGTTTATTTTGCATTATGAATGCTCTTTGAAGCACATACCTGTAATGCACTATAGATACCATAATCATAATACATGATGAAAACTTGATCATTATAATGCACGATTATAATGCATGAAGTATTTTTAATACATTATGATGACCGCTATAAGTAAAGTGTGGCCAAAAATATATTGCCACTTTGTTATCCAATAAGTGAAAGTGCTCTGAGAACAAGTTACTTAACAAGTCAAATTTTGCAACACTATAGAACATACTGTGATTATTTTTTCTTCACTACTGGCAAAGACTCTAGTATTAAGGCCATTTCCGAAACCCGCAGCTGCTGGTAACCCACTCTCTCTTCCCCACTGTCTCTGAAGCATCAGTCTTGAATTTGAGCCTGCGTGATTTGCTTTATTTTTTGGGGGGTTATATTTGCATTGGACTGTATGATCTTTGGCTACCCATAAAAAATAAATGTTTTCATTGTGTCAAGTGGTTCTGTTTGCCATCTCAATCTCTGACACAGCCCCTACTGCAGCATTGTGGCATCATAACTGTTTAACTATAGACAGATATTCTCTTCTGAGATACTTGCGACTGGGTTGCACCATATTAAAAGCTATTTAAATGGTTTTGTAACAATTTGTGTTTTACCCCATTGTGGATCTTTCCCACCCAACATGACTGTGTAAAGAAGGAGGTGACCCTGTGGACAATAATAACAGGTAAAGTTATCTAGAAGGAGACACGAAGATGACAGCATGGCTAATGCAGCAGCACTACACACTTACTGAGATGAAAAGTCCCATGATCTTTTCAAACCGCAGTTAGATCTTTCATTTCATTGACAATGACATTTATGGGATGTCATTTTTCAAATATATACGGGGGCTAACCATCCCTTTATAGACAGAGGATTTAAAATTATTAAACCTCTGAGTAAGCGTAAAATTCCTAAGCAATCAGAGATAAAGGGATTACTGGGTTAATGAAAATTAGTATGATTTTAAGCTCCAGTTAGTGTTAAATATTCAAAGGAACCGCATGCACATTACGTTATGCATGTAGGGGTCGTTGAACTTGAGTAGCCGTGAAAGTTTTTGAACCTACTTGAACTGGAGCTTTACGCTTTTTGGATATAACATGCCTCTCTATTTTCCCCTCAGTGACAGTCGTGCATTTTAAATTCCAGATCCTGACTTTGGAAATGAAGTTCCTACTTGTGGAAGTTTGTTTTCCAAGCCTTGGTGGCTCCCAAGGCTGACACTGAACCAGCTCTGTGACAAATACCTCTCACCCAAAACAGAGACGCTATACAGTAAAATATTCCTTGCTTTCTGCAAACTTAAACACGCCTTCACTTCCTCTCCAGGACCCCCCCCATGAGATCTGGGAGGAGTTTGAAATATATATAAAATAAAACAAAAAAATGTATGATGAATCACCAGGCAAATTTTATACAAATCATATTAATGTCACCAATAAGCTTTATGGCCACCGTATGGCAACACCGAAGGCCCAGATACCAGAGCATAACTCACATTTACAAGGGCTATTTGTGGGCAATATATAGAACTAGCAGAGCAAATGCTAATGCTAATGCGATTGCGAATGCTCTATCTGTCCAGTACCTGTCCTTCTAAACTAATTTTAGATTGGGAGAATGGAGACACATATGGGCATATGTTGTGTTTAGAGACGCATCCCTAGCATCTGTCAACGACCACATCCATACAGAGGAAGACGTAAATAACTTGCGGTAGCCTCCAGCCCCTTAGGTACCACATGGGGTTTCCTGGAAAACCAAATAGTAAACACATCAATCAAGGCTGACCGCAGACAGACCTGCTGATTTTTAAGTTGAACATTCCCTGGTATGTTGTACAACTTGTGGTATTAATCAGTATAACAGCAGACGGGGCATAGAGGTCTGTCAGCATTTCACTTGTAAAGTGGTTCTGGATGTCAGGCAATTTCTCTTCAGGTCTCCAAGGATAGAATGGGGGAAAAATGCACATATTTGAATACTGGAATCCTCAGCATACTGAGGTAGAGTCTGAACATCATGTTGAGTACACGTTGTTGGTCTAACCCATGCAGCTCTGAACACGGCTCCACAGCTGGGTCGTAATTGGCACACCACAGCACCCCCAGCAAGACAAAGGTAACCAGCGCCGAGGAAAGTTCACAGGCAAAATCAATGTGTGTTTTTCAATTTGGAGGCAATCAGTGCAAAAGAGCAGAGTTTTCGCCAGCAGTTTTGCCCCAGTAGAAAGTAAATTCAACAATTTAAGGGGGAAACGAACACTGAAAAATACAAGATGAAATAAAACACAACACTTCTGTATCAAAGATGACAATAAAAAAAATGTTTCCACCCTCTTTAAACCTCGTACATCTGGGTTAACGAACAGCAAAGAAATAAGCCCTGGCCCTTACGTGGGTGTAAGCTAAGCAATTCTGTCATGTTGCTATAGAGACAAGATGGAACACTCTAATACATGAGTGATATTTAGCCCAAGAGAATTAAGATTTCGAAGACTGATAACAACACAACATACACACAAACATTACTCTGAAGTTTTCCCACATGTCGTCAAGCATCACAGACTCAATCCATGAATCAACACATTCTTCAAGTAAGTGTGCAGGTTAACAATTTGTGTTATCCATACACTTGGGTTTAAAATGCTTGTTGGGCACTTTGCGGTCTACGCCGAAAGCTCAATCATCATCAAGGCTTAGCAGCAGAGTTGCAGAGTGACTTTGTGTCCTCTTGGCATAATTGGAGACGGGACCCTGCTTTTTTCTGCCATGCTGTGTCAACTATGGGGGGGTGACATAGAGGTAATGCTACCAATGAACACAGCGGGAGTTCAGCAGAGATAACAGCATTGACATTTTCACATGGATGGAATTCCTCCATATACAGCCACGTGTTTGATGGGTTTTTACCCCTTACAGAGTGTCCCACAAAATGACCATGGCCGTATGTATGAAGTCCATTTAAAGCCTTTGCAAGAGAAGGATCACTGCAAGTGGGTTTTTGACCTCTACATTTATGGCCACTCCATTTCTCATAAACTATTCCATTCTATGGTCTACACTAACGATATCACATTACTGAGGTGGATCACATCCTTTCAGTTTTCACCACAACCATTGCAGTGACATGCACTAAGGACAGTGTTTCTCAGGCCAGTCCTTGGGGGCTTTCAGACAGGTTCATGTTCTTGCTCTCTCCTAATTTCCTGGGAGTTGAGAGGGAGGAAAAACATGGACCATCCCCAAGGACTGGTTTGAGAAACACTGCTTAAGAAGACACAGGGAACCAAATGAGGAGCAAATTTCCAAAACTCAGTCTATAATTTGTTGTGTTTTAAGTGAGACCAGCACTGACTTAGTTAGACTTCCTTATTATATGATAATGTCTTGGGAAGCAAAACTCACTTTATCGTCATGTAATCTAATGAAGAACTTTCGGTAAATTTACAAAACTCCTTGAGTTTTCCTTGAAAATGTGTCCCATGAACTTTTAGAGTTTTGGAAATTTGCTCTTCAACTGCATCAACTCTGAGGAGATTTCATTGGCTAAATTCAGTATGGAGGTAACAGGAAAAGCTCTGCATTACGAAATGACATCCAGCAGGGGGTGGTGCAGAGGGCTGCGGCATGCACACTGACCTCAGGCATCCCGTGGCGTTGCGCAGCACCTGCGAGGAGTGCAGCTGCAGCTTCCGGTCCTCCTGGTGAGGCGAGCTGTCCCAAGCCGACTGTGGGATGATCACGGTGTTGGTGAGCACGGCTAGTGCATCCTGGATGATGGGCATCTTCAGGGCATCACACGAGGACAGATTCCACAGTACGCCTGCATAGAGGGGCGACACAGGGGGCATGAGGAGGATCCGCAGTGATGGGGGGTACTTGGGGCTCAAAGGAAGCAGCGCCAAGTATGACGGTATAAATCTGACAGATTCATTCCTTGCCCTTACCAGCCCAGAACTGGGGTCCTGTGATTCCCCGCCCATTTCATCCCATTATGTCACTAATTCCTACCAATGACTGCTGGCGTGTTGGTCAGTTTCAGAATCAAGTTCATTAACACTACGATTACCTCCCCAAACCCCTCCCCCAGCGTCTCGTCAAAGTTTCCTGCCTGATAAATGTCACTGGGCTGCTGAACCCGACCCCATACTCGAAACTGTCGTATGACTGATGCAGTCAAGCAGTGTGTATTAATCGAAAAGTGCATTAGTGTTTCACGATTATGATAGCTACGTCATAAACATGAACGCTATAAAAAAGGAAAAGCTCACATGCCTTAGTGCTGAGCAAAAATGGAAACGTGTTTATTACAGTGATCAACCACTAAAAACCCAGCAAGATACTGCGAATCTCTTTAGTGAGCGTTTCAGCTTGACCGTTAGTGCTTGTACGATAGGTGACATTCTCACTGAGAAACAGAAGCGGATAAATTGCAGCACCGCAGATCCAACTAAAACGCTACGTTGGGGTAAGAACGACAAACTGGAAATCTGCGCTGGAAATCGGGCTTGGTAATGCTCGTTCACAAAATGTTATGAGCAACGCCATGCAGTGCAAGAAAGTGAAAGTGAACTGAACATAAAGCTGTATATAATATCAACATTTTGTGATGAATTTATTATACGATGTAAATACAGTGTTATTTGGTTTTTGATTAGGCAACTGCTACTCTGTTAACTCACCATACGCATCTCTAGCCAAAACCTTCAGTGAGAGAGATATGGGCGACATAACAAGGTAAGACTCTGTGTGTGTGAGTATGTGTGTGTGTGTGTGTGTGTAAATATATATGTCTACATGCCAGAGATGGAGTCTCGAGTCTGATTTGACTTATAATTGAAAGTTACGCCTGTTCTATACCACTATAGCAGTATATCACCATTCAGTATTTCCACTGCAAAAGAGTAGGTAATGTTCCTCAAAGCCTCTGGAATTGCTCCAGAATGAAAAATATAAAATAAGACTTCTCACCAAATGCTTGCCAACCTGTGTCCAGACAACGCATGCCTATCAACATTTACGAAGGGTGCAATCATAATATTGAAAAAATAACGATCAAAGCAAAAACAAACCAGACAGACAAACGCAAACATCTACACAGACATCAAGCCACTCCAAAATAACTGTTTACTCGTCAAAGAAGGCTAAATCATATAGGACTAGGACTATAAAGCTACACTTCCCACAAAAGCTGTTGCCACTCAATATTACTGTAATAATATAAATCCAAGTTGACATGAAGCATTATTTACACAGACACATTGGAATGTGTTTTTCACAAATCCCAACTAGTTCTCCTTTATAAGGCATGCATACACATACAGGAACGAAAGTGAAGCTTTGTGTAAAGTACAAGCTCAGCTACCCAACCAGCACCCCTGACGCATTTTGGGGCTTTAAGGACTCAGCAGAGATGTAGCCAGCATGCCAAGCACGGGATTCAACCAGGCAACCTTCTGATCATAGGGGGAGACGCCTAACCCTCTGAGCCTCAGATTCAAATTTTATATTTGATTTTTGTTATACTCCATGGCCATAAATTAACAAAAAAAAGCAGCTGAATGTTCATTGGCATCTATATGCTAGGATCAGGCACTGAACTGGGAGATGTTTCATGAGAATTAGATGCTACAAAACACAGAATTCCAAAACAGGAAATCTAAATTATTGTGTGTCGGAATTGCCCCATATCAAATCTTAAATGAAATTCAAATAGTGTTTTGAGTGTTAAAAAATATTTCATATTTTCTGAGGCTGTCATTAAAATTGTGTTTATGGCTACAAATCCTTCTACAATAAACATGCAGGACATTAAAAATGCCACAATGGAAATGTGAATCTGGGAATTGGGTTTTGCTAAATGCTTTTAGTATTTATCACTGGAGAATATAAATGACACTCTGAGCAAATATTAACATGCGAAAGTATTTTACAGTTAATCTTCTCAGGCCATTGAACATCAACATCTTTATGATCATATATCCATACATTTGCCTTCTTTATTTATACAAGCCAATGATATGTTTATTAGTGACCTAATCATTCAAGATATTTATGGTGAAGGGATATTTCTCACTAAATGGAAAACGAGGAAAATTTTAACGATCATAATCACTCTGAACTGTTAGACAGAACGCTTCGTCATACCATTTTAATTTAATGAGATTTTAGCGGTACGATTCCGATGAATAACACTACTGCAGAATTACAGGCTTAATCTAGGACATCGATAGTCTCCCATCACTGCAAATGGCTTGGTCATACAAGGTACTGATTATCTGTGCGTTCAATCTGAAAGCACTCACAACCATTCAGACAGAAAAGGCTTCACGCCATTTATTTGGCCAAAGGAAACCTGCCTGCATTAGTCATTAGTCTTGGTGTTCCATTAGACTTGCAGTAGCGTGACTGTTGCAAATACTGAAAAAAACACATGACTACCAATGGACCACCATTGGCATCAATTAAATACCTCCATTCTTTCTGTAGACTGACTCTAACTCTAAGTCTACTAAGCCTTTCCTCTGGTCACAGAAGTCATCTGATTAATAGTTAATAACGTGTACGCTTATTTCGCTGAATAATGCAAAATTTAGATGTACGAGTTTGAAAAAGCTTGCGTACAAAATAATAATCCATGATCTTATGAGTGGAGTTCCAAACCTTCTAGTCCTATCAAAAAGAAGGTCACCAAAAAGTAAAGAAAATGCGATTATAATCGCATTACAAATAATTAGCTTGTTTGTCGGATCGTTATACTGGTTTAATCAGTAGCTGTCTGGAGTGGGGGACACCAAGTCTAACCACACCTAGTACTATCTACTTTAAGCCTGACCAACAACCTGAAGGGTTCATTTAACAAACAAAAGACTAAACCTTCCCGTCGTTATCAGGTATCCAGTATATTGGAGAGGCACCTTTTGTACACACAGTGTCCTCATCGCAGACTGTAACACAAACAGCAATACTTCATTCTTCAGAGTTAATAAGGATGACCTTGGCAGGTAGCCGCACGCACTTCAGCACCCAGAGGGTTCCAAAGCTCCCCAGACGCAATCCAGTCCTGATTACAATCACCGTTAGAGACACTCCTTGTGACGCACGTGGTTACATTCACCTTGTCAGTTTCATACGGTCCTCAGCATCATGGTTCCTTTAATCTTTTTCAATTTCCCACTCACGGTAACGTCAAGTTACCAGATTGAAATATAGGAAAACCGAAAGCGGGAAATGCATCACTCCATAGATGATTGCATGCCCGTTTCATGTTATGAAGTTATTGCAATGTGAATAGGCTGTCATTTATTAGGGTAAGACAGGAATCCTTTAGAGCCAGGCTAAGTCAAGCAGGGGTACGTAACTTTTTCCTGGCAGAAATCCAGACCAAGGTTTTAACTCTTGATACTCAACAGGTTGGTTGAAACAAATTTTGGATTGGATTTGTACTTTCTGGACCTGAAATGTCCACCTCTACCCCCTGAACCTTGATGAAAATGCACAACCTTGGAGATCTGAGACCACAGTGAGTTAGCAAACAGTCCCCTGCTGGTGACTAACTTATGTCAGACATCAGGAAGGACAGAGAACTTTTACTATTTCTAGGAGCTCAGAAAGGCAAAATGAAAAGTGATTCCATCACTTAATTTGTCAGTTCATTTGCTTGCACTGAAGAAGGACCAGCAGCCAAAGAATGAGCTTTAGGGCTTTGGGGTGGGGGTGAGGGTGGGGGATGGGGGTGCATTTACACTCACTAATGGAGCACGGAGTTCTGCAGCCCCCCTTGCGAAAGCTAACAGGTTGATTTCTGTGCTGAGACTCCATCGAGGAATCATCAGTTCAGGCTACTGTGCCATTTCAAATGCTGGGTAAAAAGGCTGTTTTTCAGAAATAGAGTGATGACAATGATCTCCGCCAGAGTGAAAGAGAACAGTCCTATGGTCTTCAAACCCACCAGGTTCAAGCAGCCTTTTACATACAATTTGGCCACTTTCAATATGTTTTCTTTTAACCTTTGTTAGTTAAACAAGATTCTGTCGGAACAACAACAATGTATTACCCAAGCCCCCCCCCCCCCAAACCCTAGTCCTACCACACCCCCAACCTCTGTATCTAGGCTCCCTACACTAGGTTTTGGTACTACATGATTTTTCATACCATCATACAGCCCATACATTATAATGTGATATACAGTATTTTGACAGTATTTTCAAAAGCAACACTATTCAGGAGGAGGGGGGTTTGTTCCCCGCAGAATTTTTTGACCAACCAAAAATATTACCATGTCCAATTCTCCTTGCAGTATTGCTTTACTGTTGAAGTGAGTTGTCTCAAGATTTGAGCACTTCCACATATTCACCCATACAATGTATCTGCAGAATTTGTAAAAGATCCATAAATTACTTTTAGAGCCACTGTGTTCACAATATCATGTGTCTTCTAAGGTTGACTTTTCCTTCCTTTACTGTAAAATGCTTCATTTTTGGGGCAAATTGTCTGGAAATAAAACCAGGTGTAGATAATCATCTATGTTTTTGTGCAAGAGTAATAAGACCAATCAAATGCTTTTTGACTTATCGCATTCACATGGTCAAATGTTGTCTGCAGTCACCCTTCTCTTTGTTGCCATTAAGTGACTTTGCTCCAGTTTTAGGGTGATTTGTGTCAAAATTTGAGAAGTTCCCGTTCTCCAGCCATACGATTTATTGCTAATTTTGAAAAAGTTGCTTCAAATACTTTTTGAGTTATGGCACCAACAGAATCAAGTGTCAAAACTGCTATTTTATTTGCTATTACAACCATTCAATTACATAAAGGGCAGTGACACAAGTGTTGGCTGCAACAACCTGCACAGCTTGTCCAATGAGAGAAGACAGCAAAACACACATTGGAAACCCACAACCCTAGAGCTGTGAGGCATCACAGATTCTATATTTTATTGGAAATTAACACCAAATGTGCAACCTAAGCACAAAATGTTGAGTACTGTAATACTCACAAAACAAGAATATTTATCTCAACTCTCAGTAAACACAAGAACGGCTGGTTAATGCGGCATTATAGAACCCCAGAGACCACAGTATGCTGGCGACAGCTGGGAGGTCTGTTTTATTGAACTTGCACCTACGATGGTTTTGCAGAACAATGAATGTGAGTAATGGATGCTACAATGTGGCAGAGGTGGGATTTGTCTCCATTTTGCCCGAAAAGCTGTTGTTTAGCATAGAGCAGGAGCATCCCTGACAAGAGCTGGCCTATGTATTATCGGTGATGATGACAGTCAGCACATCAGGAACTCAGAGAAAAG
The DNA here is from genome assembly GCA_026779585.1 of Mormyrus proboscirostris. NCBI lineage: Eukaryota > Metazoa > Chordata > Actinopteri > Osteoglossiformes > Mormyridae > Mormyrus > Mormyrus proboscirostris. The sequence goes on along the minus strand of JAODKF010000038.1, from coordinate 6,666,724 downwards.
GGCAGGACTGCATTCCAGCTGATCCAGCCTTAATGAGATTCCGGGATTCTCTGGCAGAGATCTCAACTAAATCCCGACTTCAGAAGAGAGATTTATACTGAGTGGAGCGACGATTCAATGGGAGGCACTTTGGGCTCAAACCTCCAAGGTTGTGGGTTTGAGTCCCACTACTGGAATTTGCATTTCCATGCTTGCACTGGATCAGTAGTATGGAAAATGCATGGATTCCATTCTGAATTAACACCATATTCTAGTGTGACATTTCTATAAAACACTGACACGATTTACATTTAACAAGCACACACTTTTATCCAAAGCAATGTATATTTTGAGAAAGCAGTATCAGACAGTCCTTGGAGCAACTGAGTGTGAAAGGTGGTGCTCAAGTGGACAATGGTGCATTCACAGTGCTACCCATGGGACTCAAACCGGCATTCTAACTGGCTGAGCCACAAACCACCCATCTTACACAAAGTTCATAGAAATATCAACGATATATTAAAAATAATAATACAGCCCCTATTTTGAAATGAAGTGTCATTCCTTAAAGAGTATGCCACCTGCAGGCGACCATTAAAAGTCCACTCTGCTCGGATTCTTCCAGCTCTTGCAAAACCAAACACAGTCTACGCAGAAACATGGATGATTATTCAAGATGCCGTTGGGATCAGAACCGGTTCTGGCTCATTTGTGCGCCGCCTCATGGAAAAAGCCCTGCAAATAAAATTCATTCTGACAGCAGGTATGTAGATTCCATTATTAGAGTTTCCATCCAGGTCAAGTTGCCTTCCAGAGAGTCAGAGAGACGCGAGGACCAAGACGCCTTATCGTCCAGGGGGCCGCTCGCTGCCAACTGCCATTCCCGCTGTTTCGTCTCAGAGCAGCGAATTCATGCAGAAGGAAAGGTTGCAGTAACTCTAATTTGCAATTTTTACAAAATGAAGCTCCAAATTACCATTGGGCAAAGAGGCTTTTTGGGCTTAGGGTGGCTGATTCATTTGTGACAGGAGTCATTCTAAGAGCCCTGTTTCACATCGTCTTTAATTTATATGTTAATTCCCCCCCACATACGTATAACCTATTTCCTTTGTATCTCCATCTTTAGGCCACCTCATTCATTCAAACATTTTAATTCTTTATTTTTTATCACAACCCAGTATAACTTCTGTGGGTGTTCACTGATTGATTTTTTGGGGCTAATTTCATTATAAATCACCTAACTCATAAAGCACAGCCTTGGCCCATTGGCGATTTCAGGCTATTCTCCCAGCGGGTGCAAGGTGAGAAAGACCATCCCGATACATAAAAATTGTAAAAAAAAAAAATACATTTACAATAATTTATTATTACCTGCTGATATGACTAACACAGTATATTTAAATATAACTTTACAATATAATTTAATTGAACTAAATATGTTCAAATTTTCATCTGACCAATAGGGGGTGCAATTTCACCTCAGCACCTCCCAGTAAAATCACTAATGCCTGAGCCTGATTGTGACGTACTAGCTTCGTGGGGAACCAAACTGCTGCCCCCTTCAGGCGATTACTGCCAGAAGTACTGTTGAGATATTTCTTGGTGCCCAGGTGTGCATACCTGCAGGTCTTAGGGTGTGTGTCCATGCTATTTGTGCAGGTGTACCCTCTGCTAGCTATTGCAGTTTTAGCCTGTGTTAGCTATTGCAGTTATAGCCTGTGCTAGCTATTGCCATTATAGCATATGGTAGCTATTGCAGTTATAGCCTGTGCAAGCTATTGCAGTTATAGTGTGTGCTATTCACATTCACGTTTATGCATCTGCTGATGTTTAGGGGGAGATAGTCACCCTGAAAAGAACATTGAGACCTAAACGGAGGATCTACTTCGTTTATCATCTGTGATAAGTGTACAAGGGGCAACACATTCATCCAGACCACTGTGCAAAACAAAATCATGCATTTTATCAGAACATTTAACTCTATGATTGCTAATCATTAACTTTAATTGCAGGTATAAACAGGGTAATTCCTTATAAAACAAATTAACCTCAAATTAACAAGCTATTCGTTGAATTGTGTTAAGAGCTGTGACACTAATGCGCTAAGGAGGATTTGAGAACAGCATGACCTCAGTGGACATCATGGTTAAATTAATTAATGTAAGTCGTTTTGTCGCATGCAGACGTGCAGTTATACTGGGCTGAACTGGACCTGGAATGTAATTAAGCTGTAGTGCAGGATATGTTAAAAATAAATAGGGAGGATAAAGAGGAAAATGACATTAACAATGATTCTGTAGGTTCATGATCTGGCCTGATAGGTTCATGGATGAGATCAATATCTGGAGTAGTTCTCTCAAACAGAAGCAAGACTGGATGACCTTCAGAGACAGTGAACTCCTCTCTGTTCTCCTGTCTCACTTCCCAGTCTTGGACACCGCGAGTGGGTCGATCGTCCGTGGCCCTGCCACCTCATGCTGCGGTGACACCCCAGATCCGGTCTAAACAACCTGACAAAGCTGGAGAATTGCAATGGATCCCCAGACTCATCAGGAAGGCCAGCGTTTGGGGTTTAATCGCTGCCGTGCAATGAGGTACATGCTGGGATATCGGCACCAACCACACCCAACCTACACCACCCCCATCATGCACTCTGTGCTATCGTCCCTCCCCCTCTCCAGGATGAATCAAACGCAATCAAGCTGCGTGTTTTGGCAAAAACAGGATGCGGAGCAGGAATTAATTGTACCCCTGGCTCGGACGCTGACAGGTACGACGACAACGCTCCTTTCAAAAAATGGAAAACAATGTTAATGCTACAGAGTTACTGCATACCGCCACCCTCCATCATACAAGAAGTCTCACTTCAGACCAGGGGTCACCAACCTTTTTTAAAACTGAGAGCTACTTCACGGGTACTGAGCCATACGAAGGGCTACCAGTTTAAAATGCCCTCCTAAACTTATCTAAACTTCATCTAAACATGTTTTAAATGCTTTTTTAAGATATTGTTATTTACAGATCTATGTAAATGAAAATGTGATTAAAGAAGAATAGCAACAGGACACAATTACATTTTAGACACTGCTCACTGGTGAGTTGTGCTATTTTTAGAACAGTTCCGCGGGCGACTCATGTGCTCCTTGGGGGCATCCTGGTGCCCGCGGGCACCGTGTTGGTGACCCCTGCTCCATATGTATCTCATGCAGGGTTCCCTTATAGTGGAATGAGCTGCTGAACCACATTCGGTCCTAAGGTTCCCTCTCCATCTTCACAAAATGCCTCAAGACCCATCTGTTCCAAGAATATCAATACTGGCCTAACACCGCTCCATGTCTCCTGAATGCACTTACGTTGCACTTTCTGCTTATTTGAATAGTTGTCTTATTAGATATTTGCTTAGTTTGAAAGATTTTGCTTACAATAGTACCTGTGCATTCATCAGTAGATCAGCCTGGCTGCACTTAAATGGGAAAAATATGTTTGTGACGTGCCATTTGCCTCAGTTATATGTTGCTTTTTGCAAAAGCATCTGCTTAATAAAGATAGGTGCAGTGGTGGCTTGATGGTTAGGGAAGCGTACTTGTAAGATTGCAGGTTCGAATCCCTGACTAGCAAGGCACCACTGAGATACCCTGAGCAAGGTACCACCCCGAGGAACTGCTCCCTGAGCGCTGAATCAACTGCCCCTGCTATGTCACGACATCACATATGGGTTAAATGCAGAGGATTTCTTTGTTGTGTGCTGTGGTGTCAACAATGATTTCTAAATTCCAATTCTAAAAAATGTAAATATATACCAAGACATTATCTTTGAAAAAGAGCATATCTTGCAAATGTAATATGCATCCCTGTAAAGTACACAACATACACACACATACACGTGTGTATATATTTTGCAATGTATATAACCACACTGTCTTAGTCTTTGTCTAGCCTGTAAACCCTGTTATTAAATGGTGAGAAGGTTAAGTACCACAAAGCTCACACTAGGCTAGAGAAACACGGCATCCTCCGCTTAAGTTTCCAGTATTATTCTGGGCGCACATGGTATTTCACGCTCGAGCGTATTATGAGAAATTTACCTGGCTGCGGCGCTACTTGTTATTCTGCTTAACCCATGAATACTGTATTTCATTGGCATTCCTCGCTCGCTCGGCAGCAGAACATCTGCCTTAGTGTAGGTGTCGTGCCACACTCCTGCGAGCTGATACCTATTCCCATCAGAATGTTCCGGTGGAAACACGGAACGGCCCCCGAAAACTGTTCAGCGATTCCCTTTCCTCTCGGCTTAAAGGCGTGGATGTCTGACGACGTGTGCGAATGCTGGAGCCGCGCGCGTATCTGTGCCACAAACCGCTTTAAATTCTATTAGCGGTGCATTATGGGTAAAGAGATGGAGCGCGAGATGTTACCTGAAGAAACAAATCGGTAAGTTTTCAGTATGACAAATGCGACATTCGCCTGTTCTGAAATTCCTCGCTTATTTACGGTGAATTCTCATCTCAAAGTATGGTTTCAGCATTCGCATAATTAAGAATACAAATACTATTCCGAAATTCATTTCACACGTTTATGGATGATCTCTTACCTTAAATATCTTGATATTTTTACCACTCACAAGGACGGTACAAATAACGACATGATCTGCATAATAAATCACAGCAATTCGCTCTAAGCCTGAAAAACACATTTAAAATAGATTTCTCAGCGTGGACTACCGATAAAACGAGATGACCAATATTTAGAGAAATGTATAAATCAACTGTAGACAGGCTCTAATACAAAACTGTGAAACAAGGCAGAAAACTGATTTTATTTACTTCAAATTTCATTTTCTCAGTGTGGAGCAAAACGACAAGCTAATTCATTATTTTCCCTGTTAGATGACCTCTCCTCACTGCATCCCAGAAGTAGGAAATGACAGAAACTCATTATCTATAGTGCCTGCATGGTTTACGTATTTGATTTGGTACCTGTGGACATGTTCCTTACAATAAAGAACCAAAGGATAAAATGATCTGATGCATTTAAACCATACAATATGTATGAATGGTACATGGTTTACACTTTACAAACACCGATCACAGTGAGTGCATCCAGGCATTACTTATCCTACTTACACAATTTATAAGACACAGAAATTTTATTGATTGATTTAATTGAACAACAGTCACTATTATTCTGCCTGTGTCAAATAACTAGAACAACCTGGATTGTTCTGGGTTTCCATACAAGTTGGTGATGTTGTTTATGACATCTGTATATTTTTTCCCACTCTGAGAAATCCTCCCGTGAGTGCTTTATAAATACAAAGAGAGGTGTGCTCTTTATGATGCACTTCCTAGGAGTGTTTCCACAGTGCCAATTTGTTTGGTTACCATGGAAAACAGCTTCTACGCCTATAATTCACCAATCACGTAGCTGGACGACTGCAGGGAACACCAATAACAAGGGACAACAACTGGGGCCCTTTGTAAGTTCGAACCCGCCAACTCTTTGGCCCTCTCACCTCCGCAATCCATTTCAGCCTGTAATAGATTGGCATATTTGACTGCACTGTGTGATTTGTTTTGTTTTTCTTTTGGGGGGCATCCGAAGTTAGCAGCTCAGACAATAAAGTCTGGCAGAGTAGCCTAATCATGTGCGTACATTGCACTCTATCTCCTGCTTTGTTCAGTGACAAATGCACTGCTATGTATTTATTTCCCTAACTGAAAAGGTGAGTTAGGGAATCCATTTTCTGATTTTTAAGGCAGTCATTCAGAATAGCATGATCTAGGCTTGCACATCTGTAAAACAAAATTTGAATTCATTGGCAATTAGTATATTAGCTCCACGGTCACGCTTAACAAATCAGGATAGGGTGCTTTGGAACCTGTGAACAAAATTCGAACCTCCCAGTGTTGATTTGTGTTCCTCTAAGGTAGGTGACTGTCATCCTGAGCTCAGAGGTGATGCAGGATCCTGACTGAAGAGGGAAAAAAAGGTATCTGATTGTAATACTGATATGCATCACAATCTGGCTGCTTACATCTCACAAGCCTCAATGGCTCTCAGAGATGACGGGGAAGCTGGTGTGTGACCGAGATGGAGAAAGTCATATTCCATCCTGCATCACATTAGTGAAAGCTGATACACCTGCATCCTTACACAAAGTAACATTTAAAAGATGCTACAGTGAAGAAAAATGCAATATCAATTTGTACTATTATTTTCAGTTATAGGCATTAAAGAGCAACGTATGTACAAGGTGACAAATATGCTTTTAATTGATAAACATAATCTATTAACATGATATTAATATAGTGACATACACATATTTATATCAGATAAATAACTATAAAGTATTCCTGATTGTATGCATCAATACAAACTGTATATCTACAATTTCTACCTTTAATTTGAAAGTTAATGTGCTAATACATTACTAAAGCACTAATTAGTCCATGTCATTTACCACAAATAAACTGCGGTCAATAAAGCTGAACAAAGCACAGAAATTAAGCAAACATCTCTTTGGGGGTGGGGCAGACAACAGTGAGTGTGGGGGTTAATTTACCTGAACCTGCCCCCCCACCCAATGTGTCTGCAGTCTGGGTGAGGCCCCTCTAGCAGTGACACGAGATGAATGGCAGTGTTATTTTTTCATTTTGCCCCCCCGCGCACTTTGCCTGCTGCCTTGACTGTCTGTTCCCTGCTCTGCTCCCATTTTGTCCCACAAAAAGGAGAAAATCTACAATAAACCAGTGTTTTGTTCCTTGCCCCATCTGTAACACATTCACCCTAAAAAATGACAGAGTAATATCCTGGATGCATGCATATTTTTAGTTGAAATATGATCATGCATATAGATATTCTGTTGAAGAGTCTTTGTGTTTGATTCACTAAAGAAAATAAAAGGACAGGACTAATTTTTCAGAATAAAAACCAAACAACGACTGTCTCGTCACAACATGCCAATGTAATACATTTTAAACAAAAATAAATTCAATGGCCAATAGTAATGATATTACTTCTGATTTCCGGCACAAGTCAGAATGTTTCAAAAAGGCCGGGTGTGATTGTAATAACAAGCTGCTGCTTCTCATTTTCGTAGATGCCCCACTGTAATAATGCCAACAGCATGCTACTCTGCGAAAGGTTACAAGAGTTCCCTGTATCCATATGAATCTGGAACCTAATAACCGGCGTCTAGACCGCAGCAAACATTGCATGTACTTGGGAAAATCCTGCAGAACCTTCAGCTGGTGCCGAACGCCAAAGAAAGTCAACAGAAGCCCAACGATTGCCAGGCTTAATGAACCACAGAATCTCAAAGTGAAGTTCCTCCTTGCTCACCGGGGTGATTAATTATTAAATGTAGAAAGGCGCGGTGAAGAAAGATTACTTTGGGCTGTCAAGAAACTGGGACGGTACTGAAAAACGTTTTCCTGCCGGACTCACCGCGGTGAGCTGTCAGGACAGTTTAAGATGCACCGAGCTGTACGGAAGTGGACCGGGATGAATGGTGAGTATGCATCTGTAGTATGTGACGATCGTGTTCAGGTTACATTACAACCATGGCTAATCGGAAGAGCTATGAGCATGGTGAAAAAAAAATGTCTTTTATTTTTATTTTTTCAAAATGAGAGCGAAATCCTATTTTGTTTCGGGAAAACATTATGCAAAAATTACTCAAGCATGAAATAAACACACATACAAAAAATGCCAGAATACTGGAAGCAGAACGCGAGAAATCAATGCGGAGAGGAAATCTTTCCTTTCATGAATGACGTCTCTCACAGATGTGCTTTAATGAACATGCCCGTAAGCACAGCTGTAAACACAAGCGCAGTCTGACACATTTCATACACTGACGACTCTATATGCCGGCTTTATTTTTCATGCTACAATACCACAGTTTACATTTTGAGAAACACTGTGATACAGCAATACGTGCACTGTTTTCATATTATCTCTGGACTCAAGCCCTTCTTCATCTTGAACCCAAAGGTCTACACATTTTGATCTTTGGGTCACATGTTCAGTGCATGGCCTCTCCTTGCTTTCCTGTCCACATGTTATGTTCGTTTACGCAGAAGTCTATTTCCTAAACCATTTCCCCCTTACTCCTGTATTCCTTAAAATAAACTGCACCAGTAAACTCCGGTCTACCTCACGCTCCCCATGTCACATAAGGTGACCCATGTTTTCCTGACAAGGCTGGATGTATTTTTATCAGATGGGTCAATGGGAACAGATAACTGGCAGTCAGGCCTCAATATTGTACAGCTACCAAACAATTTTCAGTCACTGCAATAAAAAACACACATCTCCATCAATGTTTTGCATAGCATACCTACAATCATCACCAACCACCACATCTTAAACCCAGATTCTTTAATTACATAACGTATTGTATATATATATCCCATTTTATTACTGAAATTTAGCGGTATTTATAAATCACAAAGGACATATGATATAGCAGTTTAGTGATTCCACTGAATCCAAAGCTACTTCCACTTATAACATTAAGACCTAGACTTCCGGTTGTAGTTGGCGCAGTGCACCATCCCCAGCAAGCCCTACCTGTAACGAGCTCGCGGACCTCGACGTCCGCCGTCTTGCGCAGCAGCCGCACCAGCGCGGGGATGCCGCCGCAGTTCTTCAGGGCAATCTTGTTGTCGTCGTTGGCCTTGCCGTAGACGAGGTTGCGCAGTGCCCCGCAGGCGCTCCGGTGCACCTCGCTCATCCGGTGGTCCAGCAGGTCCACCAGCAGCTGGATTCCCCCCTGCCGCCGGATCTGCAGGCCCAACACAGACCATCCTGCACATCTGATACGTCTATAAACTCATACAGCATGTATTCACAATCCTACAAATACACCAGCGTACCATTTTAGGTTAATCAATGCCTCATCCAATTATTTGACTAATTGCGTTAATTAGATAAGTCAGCTGGTGGTGAAATTTAAGTAACACATTGAATGGCTGAGGTGCCTCTGAGGAGAGGTTTGGGAACTGAAGCGGTGTTCGTCTAGCATTCCAGCAAGATATCAGTAGCTTTTTGGAGAACAGAAGCAATTCTTGTTATTCTTGTGCTTCTGTTGATTTGCATATATGAAAATGTAAATTTTTTTTGCAGGTATACATTTAGTACACAGACAAATAGCTTTAAACATTTTCTTCAACTAAGAAGAAAGGTACACACACACACACACACACACACACATACAGAGTATGTATCAGCATCAAATATGTCTTCCTGTGGTACTGTAGGCTCCAGGCTTCCTGCAAACCTATACAGCAGGGGTCACCAACATGGTGCCTCCCCCAAGGAGCACATTAGTCGCCCGCGAACCTTAAAATAGCACAACTCACCAGTGAGCATCGTCTAAAATTTAATTTAATCCTGTTGCCGTTCTTCTTTAATCATATTTGCATTTTATAGATTTGAAAATGACAATATCTAAAAAAAGCATTTAAAACATGTTTATTATACATGCAGTTTAGATATGTTTAGGAGGGCGTTTCACACTGGTAGCTCTTCGTATGGCTCAGTACCCGTGAAGTAGCTCTCAGTTTCAGAAAGGCTGGTGACCCCTGCTATACAGGATAAGGCAGACAGATGGACATATGTCTTCGGTAAGCTGATACTGGCCCACTTCAATCGGCTTACATTGTCTTATACTGTTATTTCAATAAAATAATTTCAGTAGAACTGATTCTTCACTCTGCAAGATATATTTCCACTGAAGTGGCTTTCTGCTGTGTTGGGCCTGCAGAATTCTCAGAAGTGGTACAGCGTGGCTCAGGTGCCTGGGCTGATCACATTTTGAAAACGTGCCACCTAGATGTTTGTTTTTCTGGCAAGACAGCCAGTAGAAGGGAGACAAGGCGAGGGGTGTCTAGAGGGGGCGGTGGGGTTATTAAAGTGACAGGTAGTCATGTTTGAAGGGCTTGGTCAGCATGTGCAGTAGCGTGGGGGGCGGGGGGGGGGGTGTTATTCCGGTAAGGGTCAGATGCTGAGCATACAGGGAACAAAAGAATAGATCCCTCAGTAGCTGACAAAAGGAGCCTCTACTTCCTAGTGCCCAGGTTCCCAGTTTTCTTATTGAGTCAGAGATCTGGTATCCTAAGGATGGTTTACTTGGCCAAAGATAAACTTTCTCCTGCTATTGTCCTAGGGTCTGAGTTTACCTCCTAAAGCAGCTTCTCCAGGCTCTCCCTCCCGCATGCCACTAAGAACCATCCCGGTTTTGGTAATGGTATTTTTGTATGCATGCGATGCTACTGTAGTAGTTAAGTTTTTCGTGAATTTTTCATCGCAACAGACATTTTGTGGAGGTCCTATGCCTGCTGTATTTACATTTTTTTTGCTCATCTGGCAAACACAATGGCTGCCAGTCTAGCTAACAATAATAACAATATAACCATATAAACAATACCAGAGATCACCTTTGTAAAGTTCAGTGAACTTGTTTATGACATACAGGCAGCAATTAGTTTTACATATACAGTATCTGCATCTATAATACTTTTAATATGCACAATTATTTCATTGTTATATAACAGCTCCTGAGTATTTTGCAGCAGGACAATATTTACTTCAAAACAAAGCTGCATTTCATCAGTTAAAAAAACTGGGTTGTGATTTACCCAAAGTAAAGAGAAATAAATTTAATTCAGAGCATTGTTTGTTTTTGTTCACTTCTGAAGCCTTCTGGAATAGAAAAAAAAAGACTATTTCCAAAACAATTCGCACTCCCTTAAAAGCTCACGACTCATGGGTGTCAAAACTGAAACAGAAACTGAAATTTGAAATTGATTATATGTAGAGGCAGCCAGGAAGTTTTAACTACAGAAAGTAAAGCAGAAATAAAGAAGTCAGCTAGATTTACAGCCATTTTGTTTGCCAGATAGCAAGCAAAGCAAAAAAAAATACTAGTGACTTAATTAATTAGCAAGATATATTTATGACCACAGAAAATCAGAATCATATATGGGATCATTTGTAGATGAGTATGTTCTAGGGCAAAGCAAACAGAATGACAATAAAAAGTAGCATATACAGTAGGACGTACAGGTACTCACAGAAAGTATTGGGACCCTTGCTTAATTCAGTAAAAACCAAATTTATTAATAGAAATCCTTAGTTCATTCATTGTTTACAAAAATACATAACATTATAAAAACTTTTAAGTAAAACATTCATTTCAATTAGTAATGAATTGAAACGCAAATTATAGTTTTAAATAAGCTGTTCTGAGTTAAAAAGTTCATTGACAAGTAGTTTGATTGGGTGTTCTTTTAATTAATAACACCTTTGCATTTACATAAAACACCAAACATTGGTGTTAAGTATCCCTTTGGGAGCTAACGACTACAATTGCAATTACTAGCAAATTGGCAAGAACAGAACTGAATGAGTCAGTCAAAAAATTATGACACTTAATAAAAATAAAATGTCTGTGCGAAAGATATGTGCAGACATGATAAACGTTGCTTGTTAACGGTCTTTTGTTATGAAGCCAATAGACTTTTTTGCAGTATTAAGCAGGCATCCCAAGACTGAGCACAGTACAACGTCAACAATAAACTTGCTAAAAGAAGGTTTTAGTAAAGTCATGATACAACAACTAAATAGGAAAACACAAATATAATGGGAACCTATACTATTTTAAAACAATTTCAATGTATATTGAAGATTTAGCTAGCAATTTGCTAGCTGATGTGCTAATAGTTTAGGGCAGGGCCGTCGCCTGTCTCAGGAAGGAGTCAGACGTTTACCAGAGATCCCTACATCATTCTGTTCCCTTGTCTGCCGATGACTCATGCTCACCCATTTGTTAACAATAATAAAACAGCACGTTAAACTTGTTAAATGCAATACACAACGATACACAAGAGACATTCAGATGATAGCCGCTGAACAAATCCGCTTTTGTGTGCGGGTATGAGTGAACAGTGGAAAGTCTCCATGGCGGGAATCCCAAACCATGCCTCGTACTTCATCCGGCACTCATTTGGCAAGTCGCCTCCTTTTGTCAACGGCGATGCCTCCCGCTTCAGGCTTCGTTGCCCCCTATAGGACCCTTATCGCAACGGCTGCAGCTCCGTTAATTACTGTGATCCTTAAGAGGCGACAGATGTTCGGGGGCTCGAGACAAAAGACGAAATAAAGGGCTTTTGCCAAGATCCAAGGAAGCCAAGAGAAGGCCTTTGGGAGGGAGCGTTCTGAGCGCACGCGGGTTCGTCACATGAGCACGTGACGGCGCCGTGAATTCCGCTCATGTCAGGGAGGTGACGGTGTCTTTTTTCCAAAGTTGAGACCGAAACAGACTCACAAAATAGAAATCGCCCTGAACAGAGGCACTGGCCACCCGGCAAACCGACAAATGGCCCTTGACTGCTGATGATCCCCTGCTGCACAGCAAGCTGGTTCTGGAGAGCCCTTCAAACAGGAAGTGATGTCAACTACAATGGTGTGACACGTGACCGGAACGTCCATGCCCCGTGGATCAGGGCTGCGCAGCCCCATTCCGGACGGGGGGTCATCAGCGGTAGCCGAAAGGTCAGCCTAGGTCTGAATTAGTCAATGGCTGAGCCAGATGAAATACTCAAAGCAGCAAGCGGTGAGAGGCAGGAAAGCCAGAAGAGGAAGTTAAGCGATGGCCACCATCTTTCCAGAAAGCAGGGGTCAACACTTTTATTTTTTATTTTTTTGCAGTGTCAGTGAGATTTTAATTATTGGACGTTTTTGATGTTTAACATAAGGGGATTTTCAGAGATGTCCGATATACTCGCCCGTGTGGTGCCACTTCTTGCTACTGGCTTTCTTTCTTTCTTGGTTGCTTGCCTCCTTCCTTCTTTCCTTCCTCCCTTCCTTCCTTCCACTCGAAATGAAGCACTGGAGGCTTACATCCACTTGGTGATTTGCTCACCTCTGCCAGCTGCTCCATACACATGTGGGACTCTACTTCACAGCTCTATACAGTATCTATATATCCATCCATCCATCTTCCAACCACTTATCCAGTACAGGGTTGTGGGTGTACATAAGTTCAAGCAGGCACCTTTGTCGGCTTAAACATTTATTATAATAACACACACAGTATATCCTGCTGACCGCAGCACTCATGTTGCCCTAAATGCATTATGTAAGCACTGTACCACTGTCTCTGCCAGACTCCAAAGCGTAAATCCAGTGGAAGTCATTCTACGTTTTTTTCCCAGCTACCCTGCAGGAAGTCCAGTGCAGCTTTATGCATGTCGTGTTGGCGGATGCGTGGTGATACAAATGTACGTTTCCCATGTGGGTGACATTTACAGAAACTATGGTCCACACCTTCTATACATCTTATTTGCTGCTTACATATCTCATAACTTGGTATTAATTGAGATATTAAAGTCACAAAAGCATCAGTGCCCCTTATTATATTGGTGGCAATGGTCTCGACAACGACAGGGCGGTCTGCGTACAGGAGAGCGACCACTATGCGCTTGTGGTCACGCTGATGTCTCTGAGCCAAGCCTGAAACCCGAGACTGTGGGTTCTGATCAAACAGCGCTGGCCAGTCGCCCCGCATGTGCCGAAAACAAGCTTTCTGCAGCGTGCACAATTCCCACCTGTCTCAGTGAGCAATTCCATTTTTTACTTCAGCGCAGGGTGGTGGATTTGTGTAGGCAGGGACGCGGCCCCGTAAGATGGAGGTTGCCAGCTCATGTCCCCAGAGGAATCAGGTCGTAGTACCCATCAGCAAGGTAGTTAGCCTGAATTTCTCTGGTAAAATTCTCCAGTCACGCAGATGGGAAGTACCGCAAGCTGTAATGCTGCCTAATACTGAATCTGTGTGCCTCAGTATTGCTAACTGGTGCATCATTAGTTACACTTCTCTATAACCGAAAATGAGGATGAAGAACCTCCTCCGTCACGATGTTCCTGATAAACGTGAAGAATGGTGGACTGATAGCGGCGTACGCAGTAACCTGAAAATGATGATGGATTAACCGTCAGACAAACGACAGCGATTGGAAGACAGACTGAACTTTGCAGCATTTGTCCTGCTGCTTCATCACCGCCGGGAAGGAGGTGCATGAATCACCCTGGGGAGTAGCGCGGTGTCAGCGTGTTACACCAAACACTCTTACTGGCTGCCGAATTGGTGATGCTCATCTTGACGTTGTCTTTTCTTTATGGATCATGATGTTTAGTTGACCTGGATTAGGGGTTTACCATTTCTTGACCATGTCTGTGTGAAGCCTGTATGAGTTAAGTCTTGGTTCGTCACCAAAATCCAAAGACATACAGTAAGGTTTGGGTGGACTGTTGCCTGTGCATGTGACCTGTGATGGACCATCATCTTGTCCAAGGGGTCTCCAGCCCTTAGCTTTCCGAGGTCCTGTACTAGATAAGAAATTACGGAAGACTGATGGATTGTTACATAAAACTTGGTACTATTGCAGGATATCTATGTATATACACCCTAAGACCAATAAGTGTAAGCTTGACATGTCTGTAAACCTACACACAATTGTTAACTGTAATCCATGTAGTTAGCACGACTTTGCAATGCAGGCAATCCTGCCGTGTTCTTTGTTTTAATGCCATCACCCTAGCAACCAACAGGCCATGCCATCAATGCTAAGCCCAGCTGAAGTCACATGCCAATCTGGCTCCAGAACAAGAGAAACACATGAGATGTCGCAGAGAACCGTGGACACTCCTATCTGACTGCCTCAAGAAGTCAGCGGGATTAGAGTACGCGCTACTGACAGCTAAAGCTGTGCATAGAACTGTAATCGCATGCTGTAAAAAAAAATAACGAAATAAAAAATTATATATATACATATACACACACACACACACACACATATATATATACCCACATGCAATAAACACAACAGGTAACTTTTAAAGATTAAGGAAAAAAATTTTGCTTTCAACCTCCACACGGGCTAGCTTTTTTTCTGCATTTTTGTTATCATTATTTATTTTTATTTTAATGTGTGTTAACGGCAATACTGTTATTCATGGAAACAAAAACACACATCTGCAGTATAAACAGGTTGCTATCCACTAGTCACATGCTTATGCATTTTCCTCTAGTTTTCTCCAAATATCAATTTTGTAATAATGTGTCTTCTAAAAGACAATAAATACATTTTTTGCTTTCCTACTGTATGTGTAATAAAAGAAAACCAGGAAACCAGGGGGACATCATTGAATTCTGAATTCCATCATGGGAGTTGATATACTGTAAAAATGATATGTATTCACACACACACACACACACACACACACACACATACAGTATATATATATATATATATATACAGCTGTGGAAAAATTAAGAGACCACTCTATATTTTCAAACAAATCTGCATTTTAAAATCCTGGTTTCATTGTGGTTCTGCTGGCTACACTGAGCAGGAGGTTGAGGCCGAGTTCAAAGTGTCTAAGACAGCAGAACACAAGAACAAGGTGAAGCAGGAGACACTGGGAACGACCAGAAACCAGCCAAGTAAAGGGCAGAAGGGAATTTCTAATGCCAGGGGTGACTGTCAGCTTATCCGACAGTTTCTCATGAATTGGAGGATGACAGAAAGTGACCTTCGGAAGATAAAGGAAACATTAAGTGCAGGTGTGAAGTGCACTGCTAGGACAGTTTGTATCAGGCTCCAAGAAGCAGGACTGAAGTCTCATAAAGCAAGGAAGAAGCCAATCATAAATGAGAAACAGGGAAGAACCAAGCTGCAGTTTCCAAAAAAAAAAAACATTATTCATAATCACACATCCGTAAATTGAGAAATGAGTGAAACAAAAAATTGTGCTGTGGTCACTTATTTTTTTACATATTAACACATATATGTCACTCATAACAGCTAACATCTTAAATGTTAAAGCGAAAGCAAGCCATGACTATCAGACAAAGCAGATGCACAAATACACAGAATAGAATGAAAACCTCAGAAAAGTTCGAGACGGATTCAGAATCTGGCTACGACACGTCGTCTCACCCAAGTCACATGGGTAACGGCCACACAAATCCACGCAACTGCTTGCCACCCTTGAGAATGTTGCCCAAACTTGGACCGAGATGTGGAGCGGAAAGGCGGTGCCAATTACCTCAGACTTGATCTTATTGTCCCCAAAGCAGAGGTGCTGTAGGTAGGCTGCAGCGTTGGACTGCACTGATGGGAACTGGTGCTGCAGCATCTGAATAACCTCCGGCAGCTCAGGGTCCCTCCAACCAAACTCTCTGCACAGAAAGAGGAAGGTCAGAGTAGCAGATGAAAACTCCTCCACCATTAGAGTCAAAAACGAAAGCATTACTCATCGTTTTTAGGGCAACCAGTAGGGGAAATTAAGGTAACTTTTTAAAATAAAGTAAATTGCTTCATTCCACATATAAAATGGTTAGGAGCTGCTGAAAATGTTGGTCAGAAAGAATTTCAAGGGAAGAGAGTAGGGTCAAACATTTTCTGTATTCATGAGTAATTTTTCTTGTATCATAATGTATTCAGTTCCCTTCAGGGCCATTCTTTCCAGGCTAATGCCAGTAAACTCTCAAGACCCTGGGAGACAATTTTTTAAATTGAGTTTTCTGTTAAAAATTGATTTCGCGCTGAAGAATTTCGGAGGCGTCAATCGGGTCCCACACGACATGCCATCTTCATGTCTAGCTTTGACATGTATGAAATGCTGTCCCTGGGGGCAAGGTTTACCAAACGCTCTAAAGTTATTGCTAAGTGCATGAGGGTGAATTGGAGAAAGGCATGAGTGTTTCCACGGTAACTGTTTTTCAACTGTGAATGCAACAGTTGTTGAATCCTACTCTCTGAATGCTTCAATGAGCTGGCTGTTGCTGTGATCATTAACTTTGTGACTGCGATAACGTCTAGCAAAGACAAGCTGACGTGTATGCAGCTACGGCCCGATAATTTGCTTGGCTATGCGGAGCAAGAGGGTGTAATTAAAGACCTGCGCTGCTCAAATAAAAAAAGGGTATTAAGAATACAATTTTTATCTTTTGAAACTTGATGACAAGGGCTACTCGAGTAATTAGAAATTCAAAGAAACAAGTATTCAGAGACTAAACAGAGAGGGTCATGAATTCAGTAGACTCAAAGATGAATAGATGTCTACTCTGTCTGTGTTTTGAAGCGGAATGAGTGCAAGTGGGACGATAGCGAACGTATCAAAACGCCAGCAACGCAAACAACGACGATGACAGACTCCCCCAAGGAACTGAAATGATCTAATGATTAGATGACAACTGGAGACTTTGTTAAATAATAAAGAAAAGCTTTCAAAATAAACATCAATAATATAAACACGAGTCATGACAGAGAATCACTGGATATCAGTGACATGATAGATCTGGGACAGTGTTTACACGATGGGATTCTTGTACTGTGAACCTCCTACACAAGAAGTAGACATTTACAAACGACTGCCTCGGACAATAAAAGACCTGTAACTCTCGTCTCCTAGTGTAGAACGAAAGATAAAGCTAACGCAAAAATTTGTAACTACACCGGTTAAAAAAAAAAAGGATTCGAGACTGAGAGAATGGTGGATTTTACTTCATATGTCACCTGGATGAGGCACCAACTCATCACAGGGCACACTTACACACCAGTCACACACACATACACCTACAGGCAATTTGGTAACTCCAATTCGCCTCAGCATGTTTTTGGACTGTGGTGGGGGGGGGTGTGAACTGGAGTACCCGGAGGAAACTCCACAACGACACGGGGGGAGGACATGCAAACTCGACACACATGGAACCCTGGTCCCAGAGGAGACAACAGCGCTAAACACTGCGCCACCATGCTGCCCCACACAGAAATCAAACTATGGAAAACAAGCACACAGGACACGGCATCCTGCAGGATGTGGCCCAACTTGCAGGGGCTCCTGGAGCAGACTAACTTCCAACCAACCTTGAACTCCTGCACCTTTTTAGCCACATAGAGGTGACTAATGGCTGCCAGTGCGACCTCCCCAACTCCCGCCAGGGTCAAAATCTCAGGGCACCATGCAAAATGGCCACAGGGGCCTTCTTGTGCCCCCTACTGGAGGAGAGTGGGACTTTCCCTAGAGACATCACTACTGGTCACATATTCGAGCCTATTATAAAGGTACAGTAGAGCAGACAGAGAAATGATCCCCTCCTTTACAGGACACTGCCCCACAGTCTTCCTGCACTCCGCAAAACGAAGGACGTGACTCAGGAGTGAAAGGACTTGCTGGAGGAAGGGGAGGATTTATACTCTCTTGAAAAGGTATTGAGCTCAAAAAAAAAAAAAAATTAAAATAAAAAAAGGTCAGGGCTGATACGAGAAGGATTCTAAAATATAGTCCCTCTATAATTACTTTTTTTCATAGCTAATAAAACTCTGTAAAATAATACCTAAAATTATCTCTCCAGTCTCCAGAACTAAATTGAACTGTATTTTTAAAGTGGCATGACATCCATAAAGGAGAGAGAGAGAGAGAGAGAGAATGTGTATTCTGGTATCATATTGCGTGAATTCATTCCTTCCAAGACTACATGGCGCAGTCCCGTTATACAAATCCCTTCCCCATATAGCCTGGCTTTGTCAGGTGATTATTGTAAACTGCCAAAGACCACATGGTAAAACTCACTTATAACACACTGCGAGTGTGCGTCACTAGCTATGTGAGAAAAAAATCACGCGGGAGACCAGGATGCTTTACTTAAACTATATTTCCAATAACGGAATTGGAAAACAGGCTGTGGGTTTATTATGATTAAACAGACCTGATCCCTGGTAATCTGGGATGATTTAAAGTAACCTATTCTGTAGTATCTTTAATTAGAAACGAAACATGTATCATGTTTGATACGTGATAAGGAATCCCCTGCTTTTATTCAGGCCAAACCAATCAGGCTGTCGCTGACACTCATCCCCAGGGAGCAGCATCGAGCATCGACTGCTTCACTGCGGCAGACAGACATGATGAGGACCAAGGAAAGATCTGGCAGATTCAAGGTCCTACAGATGAATTTGGATGAAAAGTTAATATAAGAAAATAAAATGATAATAACTTCAAACAGGAAGATGAATACAGCCTTACACATGCCGTAGCCTCAGACATACCGTAGCATCGCACACACTGTAGCCTCGCACATGCCGTAGCCTCGCACATGCCATAGCCTCGCACATGCCGTAGCCTCGCACATGCCATAGTCTCGTACATGCCATAGCCTCGTATATGCCATAGCCTCGTACATGCCATAGCCTCACACACGCCGTAGCCTCGCACACGCCATAGCCTCGCACACGCCGTAGCCTCGCACACGCCGCAGCCTCGCACATGCTGTAGCCTCACACATAGCTCCCCAAGCACACACACCTCTGATGGAGATCAAGGCTGCTTCTTAATACCAAGAACTCAAAGATCATACTTGTAGTCTTGACAAGACCGGTCTTGCTCTTGCCTTGGGCTGCAATGAATCATGGGATTGGCTTTGTTTGGCAAGGATGCAACCGATGTATCCTTCACATTTGGGATCGGACAGGAATGACAGGGATTTTAACTGTCCTCTGTACTGCTGTTTTGGAACTGGTCTTAGGCAATGAAAGTTGATGTAAAATGTAAAAATCTTAAGACTGTGTCAAGCGGGGGGGAGGGAAGGTGAGAAAAACCATTAAAGGGCACTCAGTATGTTTAAGGCAGGCATGTGCAAAAAGGGCCTGCGGGCCAGTCACCCTGAACACCGAGACCACACTCAGACCCGATTCCTAAAGAGATTTAGGGGTTAATGGCAAAGGAGGAGGAGGAGTTACAGGAAGCCAGTGAGAAGTAGGCAAAGCCAGGGGATAGATCAGCAAACGAGGGCGTGAGGGAGCTTCGCCGCCGTCTTCTCACCCTCAGGGTCTCAAAGCCGATGACAAAAATCACACGCGAGGGGAAGCTCCTCGCGGAGAATCCGCTTCCGTGGGAGACGAGGCACAGAGAAAAAGGATGCACAGAGTGGGCTGAGGCCTTCTTCTGCGTCAGCGGGGTGCACACGGCCGCTGTAGGGAGGTTCTGAATGAGCCAGCATAATTAGCTGAGCAAACGCGAACCTAACGATGAACGAGAGCGCGGGTGCAGAGAGAGAGCCAGGTGTGCCCTTTCCCTACCTCAGCCAACACCCAGGCATTAGAAAAAAATGCTGATTTCCATAAAAAATGTGAAATTCCCAAACAGGCAACATAATTATGTTTACAAACAGAGACATTTGGCAAATAACAAAATAAAATAAATGTAACAAGTCCATATTAATTATGCACACCAATTACGCAAAACTACATGCAGTTTATATAATATATATATATATATATATTTCAAATGAAGCTGCATTTTTTTTCTTTATTACATAATTGAATAACATGTATGAGGTACTTCCTTTTTATAGAGCATGTCAGTCATATTGCTAAAACTGGCTGTAAAGCACTATGACAGAAGAAGCAGAACCCTGTGACAGAAGCATGGTGGATTGTACGGGATCATTACTTTGGGTATGGGGGCGGAGTCGGATCTGATAAAATTGTGGGCGCGGGCAGAACAACAAAAGATACAGGAGATCATCTGTGCGTATGTTCTGGGGCCAGGAGACAAAACAGAAGGCATTATGTTCTTATGGGTAATTAGGCACGGGTGAAGTCAATTAATGACACAGTCACCTGACCTACTGCAGCCCTGTCGACCACCCCTCTCCCGTCTCATTCACACGTTTCACCATGCACATGCATTGTGCTACGTTGCCGGTGTTTGAACCTTCTGACATTATAAATGCAGCAAACCGCGTCCTTCTCAGTTAAACTAAAAATAGAGATGAAATGGGAATAGATTCAAAAGCTTTTTGCACCATGATCCTGGATTAACCTACTAGTTTGGGGGCATTTTCTTATTCTAATCATGGGCCGCACCGACACACCACTGGGGTGGATTCCTCATCAGTACTTTAATTAATCAGCTTCCCCTGTTCTCTAGCATTTTAATTGGATACTGATTTTGAAATGCAAGAAAGTGCTGCTCGCTGATGCGACTGAAAACAGACGGCAAACAGCTGAACCGAAGAGATACAGCTACTCTCCCAGCTGAAGAGGGCACACTACTATGCTGCAAATTAAGTATTTATTCCTATCAAAAGTAGCGTAAGATGCAAGAAGTAACACTATTGTTACTGCGTACTTTCTAAGCGATGACATTTTGATATTTTAATGTGCGCCAGTAATTAAGTTCAGCAAGTGTAAAACCTTCTTTGTATGCCCGTTATGTGTTTTTGTCAGAAATGCTCTGTTGCAGTGTGAGCACTTTGTGGGAAAACACTGGTTAAATTGAAGAAAAGTCAGGCTACAAGCACTGTCAACAAAGTTCAATAAAAACTAAGGAGTACAAAACAGTGTCAAGAAGCACTTGTTCTGTTTTCCATTGATTCAAACAAAAAAGACAGGCAATAATTTCAACAAAGGCTGCAGAAGAGAAAATATTACGGCCCAAGATATCATGCCGCTGTGTAATGACGACCATTTAAAGAGCGGGTACATTTTATAACATCACCCAAACAGATTACTCTGATGAAGCATCATTCTATGCAGGAAATAACACTGAGATAAGGTCACACCGGATATTACAGAGGTTTATTTCGCACAACGAGGGATCAAAATGACGTCCACTGAAAGGGCAGCGCGCAATTTTGGATGCAATGCTGCGGCAACGTCCAAGAAAAAAAAAACGTCTCCGCATCTGAGCACCAAACAAGCAAAGGCTGTGGAACTGCAGAACTGGCAGACTCTCAAGTCCGGTCAGACTTTGAGCCGAGTGGGGGGGGCAGAGTAGGAGAGATATCCAGCACATGGGGGAGCATAGGGATATCCGGCGGTTTGGCTACTCCAAAATAAATAAATAAATAAATAAATAAATAAACTGGTGAAATAAAATAAATCCGTATAATGAGATTATATGCAGAGTCATGGCCTCGAGGAAGCTTTATTACCGACATCATCCTACCATTCCCTACCTTAAGTACACCTTCCCGTGCG
>JAODKF010000038.1:6620618-6638128 GCA_026779585.1 Mormyrus proboscirostris | reverse complement strand
TAAACAAAGGCCCACGCAAGCACACCAAAACAGCATCCCAGCGGAATGTAAAAGCCACTGTGATGGAACATTGCCTTCGGTTTTCCCGCTCTTTCTTCCCCTTTGCATTGGAATACTTATTTACATAGTCTGGGTTGCACGCATCAGGCTGATGCTTGCGGGGGCCGCATCCATCGGTTGATGAAATCAGGAGCTGTGGTGCATTTGACCCGGCATGCACGCCGCACGAAGCTACGAGCCAAACAAGTTTAATGCCAGAGCTGGCTTCTTATGCCTTTTATATTTAATAAAGGAGAAAAAAAATCAATCCTTTGCTCTACATTTTTGCAGGCATCACTGTAACGTGATCAGAGGCAGGCCTGGTTCTCAGGCAGAAGCTCTTTGCTTTTAGGGGTATGACTAAAGAAGAGATTGACTCTGCTCCGTTTGGCACAGAGTGATGTTCTTGATGTATCAGGACACAATAAAAAGGAACAGCAGGTGCCAAAACAAGCACATGCATTTACTACAACTGCCCAGTACAGAAATGTACTCTGTTATTCAGCCCTTTTTCCACTTTGTACTTAACATGTTATAAAATTACAATAAAACGTGATGTGGATTCATCACTGAATGGTTACCAGATGAAGCGATATTTCAGAGAAATATAGACCAGGTGAGATATCGGAAAATTCTCTCCATAAATGGAGTTGATTATGTTTTGTTTTCCAGGTGCACCCAAGGCTGTGGATCTTTAAAAAGCTTACAATAATTTCTGTATATCATGCATAACAAACAAAGGGATGGATGGATGGATGGATGACAGATGGATGGACGGACGAAGACTGACCAGCATCAGACTGATTGAGAAGGCTAGACTCCATCCCCTACTTGCTGGCCATCTCATATATCATGTTGCTAAAGAGGTTTTGACGGTTTAAGGATGAATCAGAGGGTATTACTGTGGTAGGGACTGAGAGAGGTTCCCGAAACCTGAAGCTCATGATGAATTACCAGGCCGGTCAATAACCGCTCAGGTCAACAATGACCCTTCATGCGGGGTTCTGCAGGAATTCTGCAGTAATCGCCCATAACTATTTTTGTTTGTCTTTTCTTAATGTCTGTGCATGAATTAAAGCAATGAATGCAATCTGCACTGCTCCTACATAAGAACATAAGAAATCTACAAACGAGAGGAGGCCATTCGGCCCATCAAGCTCGCTTGGGGAAAACTTAACTAATAGCTCAGAGTTGTTAAAATCTTATCTAGCTCTGATTTAAAGGAACCCAGGGTTTTAGCTTGTGCTACACTAACAGGGACACTATTCCATAGTCTAACTACACGCTGTGTAAAGAAGTGCTTCCTTAAATCTAGTTTGAAATGTTCTCTCGCTAATTTCCTCTTACGGCCATGAGTTCTAGTATTTAAACTATTACTGAAGTAGCCATTTGGCCCACCAACATCCAGACCTGGATCATGTCGCGCCTTAGTCACTTTTGCTCGAAGCTGATTAAATGCCGAGGCTGATTATGGCAAGAAGGCATTTCTTAATGCTTAATTCGGCTAGACTGAGAAGACATACCACACTTGTTGCGAGAGTTTGCTTGTTGAGTTAACCCCCCCGGATTTGTTAGATAAAAGATTATAAGCTGAAATGTTCAAATACCATGTAATGTGTCATTAACATTCCCAAGACAGACAGGAAGTTCATTACGCATGGAGACCCAAGGAAACTGTCCATGACAGTCAACAGAAAAAGGAGGGAAAAAAACAGAGCGTCCATCTTCGTGGTGGGAGCTCCACTCTGTGAGGCTGATGCTGAAACGCTTGGAAGCAGAAACCATATGCTGCCGTTCCCCCTCCGCTCCCCACACGCTCTGTGGGAAGATGACGAAGCAAAACAAAGAGCGCGGCGTGACTCATCCTGCAAGGGAACGCGTCGCTACTGCTAACATGTGCCTTCCATTCCGATCCAGCTCTGAGAGCTGCACCACTGTGACGGCGGGAGCCTCTGAAAGTAACAGAGCAGACCAGGCCATCAGGGTGATGGGCGAGACCTGAAGAGGGAGTGCGAGCCCACCGCGGCCTCGGCATGGATGTCGGAGGACCACTTATCTGTCCTTAGGAAATCTGGGTTGGATTTCACCTGAAAGGGGTGAGAGTTGCAATAGAGCAGACAGAAACATACTGACTGCAAAGGGCCGCTAAGACGTGCCGACTGCAAAGGGCCGCGGCGTGGCGAAGATGGCTCTTTCGGGGGATTCGCGCTTGACGATGGCCAGCACCTGGGCTGAAGCCCAGCTTGTACTGTCGCAGGTCGTATTTTACAATTCAGGGCTGTCGCCTGGTGCGTCTCAAGCGATGGACGGGGGGAAGTCCTCCCGAAAGGGCAACGGGCCGTGTAATTACAAAACTCTGCCGGTTCGACTGCGGCAAGCTCGCCGAGGCGTGTCCGGCGCTTAAAATAAATACGTCGAATGCATATGCTCTCCCTCGCTTCTCGCTGGCCAAACCCCAGTAGGATCGCAACTCGCGTTCCTCATTTATATAAAGCCAGTCGGCGCCGGACAACATCCCAGCCGCTGGTGGATTCGCTTAAAAGGGTGAGAAAGGGACTTGTTATAAGAGGCACAACCTTTTATCTTCTGATTGCATGCCAGTGACAAACAGGATATTTTAGAAGCATTTCATTTCCGTCGCAAGAAGTGATCCCTGCACAAAGAGACTAAACGTTTTCTTCATGTCGTCATACACAAAGAAAACAAAAAAATCCATGAAAAAACACACTTAAGACGATAATGGTGTGAACTGATTGGGGGTCTGTTGTAGATTGATTGCTGAAGCATTTGCAGCTCTGAAAAGGGGTACAAAAAATTGCTGTTACAGCAAAGATGAATAATATTACCTGTTGGTAGGCATTCAACGTATTAACGTGCAATCAGAATTGTTTCGCAATCGCATGAATTCAAGGAGCAACCAGAATCAGCTTCTTTAGTTACCGGCATCTCTGTTTGACCTACGTTCTTCCAAAGTGTAATATTTATACAGGAAATATTATACACGTTTCCTGACTCTTTATAAACAAAAAAGAAAAAAAAACATCATGCCCTACACCTCTTCTTGTCGGCGCCTGTTCTTCTTTTGCACGTTTCTTCTTTTTTATTATGTCTCCAAACCTATTACCTATTCCCACTGAGTCAAATAATTGATTGTGAATGCTTGATTTCCTCCATGTCGTTACTAAAGGTCAAACTCAAGACAAGAGTAGATTTCTGAAGAGAGACCTGCACGGCTTCGCATTTTCTCTGCAAACGCTCACCCTCCTGACCAATATTAAGGCAAGAGTAGCACACACATTTGCAAACTGCTATTTTCAGAAATTTCAAAGACCATGCGGAATAAGGTGCAGCGATGCCCCATAAATCCATGGTGAGGAAAGAGTCCACAGATATTCAGGTAGACCTGAACTCTTGACGAGATAATGCCTTCATAGTCCAATAGGAACGGTAGCAGTGATTACTTCAGACCATCACATGACGTGTGCAGTCGCAAGTCATGTAAACTCAGGCATGTTATATCGGAAACAACTTTCCAGGCTAGAATGTTTTAGCACATCTTCCCCAAAGCAGGACTCATGGCCAGAGAGGCTTTTGCCAAAACCCTTTCGGTACGTTTCCCCAGAAACTCGAACCTCTGCTTTCCATCTATTTGGCTTTCGGATAAAAATGGCTCCTATTAAACGAAAGCCAAAAACACATCAAGCAATTTACCACAAAGTCCAACTATAACACATAATTAGCGTACGGACACCTAGCCCCATGGACTGACTAGTTAATTTTCAAGCGCTGAAAATATTAATGACCCCTTAGAGGCTAAGATACAATGGTTGTTTGTGTAAGCACCAGCTAACGGGGATAAAAGGCTTGATGGATGCTAATGGAACTCTTGACAAGGCCTGTAATTACCGTAAACAACAGGAGTGGGATTGGTCACACAGAGTCTGACAACTCCTTTCTTTCTCAGGGAGCACAATGACAGCCCTTAAACTAAAGTGGAAATCTTACCATGACGTACATACCAAACAGCGGGATTGCTCTGTACGGAAGATTAATCATGTAATGTATTGTCTCAGCCTTTAGAATGCCTCGTACTTGTGATCACTATTGTTCTGTATTTTGCAACAAGTCACGACTAAGTCTCGAAGATAAACCGAGTCTCCTATTCGATGGAAAAGAAGACGGTAGACGATTTCTGCGAATACGACGCTTGATTTGTTGATCTTGAACCTAAGAGCGTAACTGAAATGCAGAAGGTCACATATTCACCGTTTTAACAGCTAAGTAAAGGATACAGAATGGGAATAGAATGGAGGGAATATAATGATAAAGGAGTTTTCCATTTAATTGTTGAGAGACAAGTCCGAGCTGCTCCTGAACCAGAGGAGATGAACCTCCAAACAGGACCTTGGTCCCACTGCTATAGTTATGTCTCCTGCCGTTGCAGCTGATCCGCTGCAGCTTTTGTCCTCACCAAGGCTGCCGTACTGGAGCAGATCGATTCCCCCGAACCGCTGCTGCCCAGGACTTTAGTTACCCCTCCTTTGTCTGTCCTCCAGGGCTGCGGTCTCTGGGTGCAAAGCAAACCGATTTAACAGTGAGGAAGCTACCTTATCAGCAAGGTCACAGGAGGTGCCGTGTGACCTCCGGCAGAGGCGGGCAAAACCGGGAGGCCCTCACCGTGCCGGGCGTGCCACGCACTGGCACTTTGGACGCTGCTGGGCGTATTTTAACTACTGTTAGGAGTGTGTTTGTAATTTACAGGCTCTGGGCACAAATCTCTCCCCACAAAAGCAGCAGCCCCATGAAAAACAGATGCTGTTAGGGCCCGTTAATTATAAGAAAGTGAGAGCAAACGGAAAATGTCCATAGAGACAGAAAGATAAGAATGGGAGGAGTCTGTGTGTTACTATCAATAATGAAAACCACAACTTTAAGAAGATCTTTGCAAACTGTAAAAGAAAAAAAACTACAACTAAATGAAAAACTCTAAATATTAGGTATGTCTAGGTGTCATTTTAAAATAATAGAATAGAATAGATGTTTATTGTCATTGTTTTAAAAAAAACAACAAAAGATAATAATGGTCTATGGCCTATTTAAAGTGTTTAAAGTGTAAATCTATCTATCAGAAATAAGAAATCAGGAAAAAACTTTACTGATCCCATAGAGAAAATGCTTATGCTACAACTGCACAGACAGACAGACACCATTTCACACGATGAACACGATGATACACACATAGCCGGAAGGAAAAGTAATACCACAAACAGAAGTTAAAGACAAATAAAATCTAAAACATAAAAGACAGAATAGGTATCAAATAAACTACAGTTTAAACTCTTTAACAGAAAAAGATAAGATAATCTGTTTTCAAAATGTAACTAATTTCTTATAAAGGATAAGGGGTAAATTAGCAAATAAAAAATTTAGAACTGCACAGCGGAGGTATATGATAGGGTGCATCTATATCTATCTATCTAACTATCTATCTATATAATATATATATGTGTGTGTGTCTGTGTGTGTGAAATAAGTAGAAATCAAATAAAATATAAAAACTCATAAGACCACACTAAAACCTAATAAAACAACTGGGTTTCAAATGGAAATTGGAATAATATAACAATAAAACTTAAATAAAAAAACTATACTGAGGCTGGCTGGGTGTGGGGAGCGTGTCTGAAAGCGCATTATATGCAGAACTGCGAGTGGAGAACCATTTGGGTTACGAGGGACCGTGTGCTGGGTGGAGGTGAACATCATCTCCTACCCACCAGGGGCAAATCCTTCTTGGGCTAAAATAATTGGCTCGAGGGCCTAGAACGTTCCATACAGGCACATACACACACTAGATCCACTCAACAAATGGGATTAAAGGACCCTTATTTACCCGAAAAAACCCCACGGGGGCACATCCCACATTCGTTAAACTGGCTGCCGTTCAACATTCCCAGGTCGGAATGAAATCAGAGGTTGTTTAACGAAATCACAAGATAACTGCTCCAGGGAATGTTTAGGTCCTGCCTCGCTGAAACAACATTGCCGTCACTTGTCATACAAGTCGTAGTGCAGAGGTAACTCTGTTTGCTTAACAAAACATTATGTAGATTAGATCTGGAAAGCGTTGTTTCAACAATATTTCAAAGGAGAGGCCGGAACTGGGAATAACATGTGTTATGTACCCATTATATCATTTACAGGCAAAGTGATTTCACAGATAGGGAAAAATCCCCAGCTTTGCGAAGACGACTCAATACAGGCATTGCGCTTTCTCCCAAGACTTCTGTGTACCAGGAGGCTGACTCAAGCAGCAAAAGATGGCTTGGTCTGTAACAGTGGGGAATATGATTTCCTAAATGTGGAAATTGATTGATGTCCTAGTAATTCTTCAGATACCTACGTGGAATGCATCTTGATTGCTGGAGAGAGCTTGACAGATATGGCACATAGTTCCTCACTTTCCAGGGATGTTATTTCGCTATGTGGTGGAGCTTTGGTCACCTGATTACTGTGGTCTTGCCCTAGAGGTCCCATTAGAAGATTTCAATTATATTCCCTGGTCTTGCTCTTCTAGCAAATTGACCCCCAGAAGGGTAAGCGGGTTCTTGCCACTGTTCCATACCAGACCTAGGGTCAGGTCCAGTCCTTAGAGCGTTTCCACCTGTAAGTATGCTGGAAGCACTGAGGCGAGAGCCATTCTGTTGAGAAGGAGGGACCATGTGTTGGATAGAGGTAGGGTGACCTAATCCATGTTAGCAGGAACACTATGATCTACAACAGGGTTTGTAATCATTTCAACCATTTCAAATAAAAGGACCCGGATTCCACTCAAGCACTGAGTTCTTGGTCAGTCTCCTACAGTATAATCATGCATGCGTCACTAATGTTGATGTGAAACAGCTGGATGAGTCTTTCAATCAAGGAAACGAACCAGTAAAAAGCACAAGAAGTTCTGAACTAATTAACCAAGCACAAGAGCCTTTCAGTTTGAAAGTGGTTTGTAAAACCTGAAGTAGCTCATACTGTCCCTCCTGACATGGCCTAGGTGGTCACCCTAGAATAGATAGAGCTGAGCTTCAGTGATCACACAGAGACTAGAAGCAAATATTTTGCGGGCAAAAATGACTGGCTCAGGAGCTCAAACTGTTCCGTACAAGTTTACAAGCACGCTTTAAGCCGGCAGGCATTAGTGGACATGGCACATACACGCAGTCTAAGGGGGTAAAGATGGTGTTTAACAGCAAGTCTTCTCCTGTGTGCCATTTATCCTTGGAGGGGCAATTGATGGCTGAGGGGCATGGAGGTTCTGAGAAAAACAGAGCTGACTCCTGGTCTCAAGGTAAAGACCACTGTGGTGTGCAAGGAGATCGATAAAGCTCGCTTCACACTTAATCATAGTTATCTGTCTCTTATTTATTGACCCCCTGGCTTCTCCTACCCTCCATATTACAAAAACCTCATACCTGTTGCCTGAGTGTAACACATGGCTGGTGTATAAAACAATTTAATGATTCTTGAAGCACAGATTTCCAAAAAAAAAGCACCATATATTCTTATCAGAATCAACATAAGATAAATTTTAAAGTTGGTCACGGGTGTTTAGGTTGATTCATACTTTGATCAGTCGCACGTTTCTCAGTCTCGGGGGATGCCGGTGTGCTGAAAGGCACCGTCTTATGGTGTGATTAGACATTTCAGGTGCATTTTTTTGGCTGTTGGAGATGGGGGAGCCAGTCGGCCCGAGACAGATGTAGATGAGGCCTCCACGGCAGCAGTGGTCCTCCTGAACAGTCTGACCATGCTAAATGTCAACAGATATCACTCGGGCGCTCAACTTGGGGAGGGGGGGTGCTTCCCCGTTCTCAGGGTTGCCAACTCTCATGCATCTGGTGTGACACTCACGCTTTCAGACTCTCACTCTCACGCAAGAAATCTTACGGCAAATATACAGGGTGTCTACTGTATAAAGTCTCTTTACAATTTCAAAAATGAATTACAAATGCAATTGATGAGAAGACCCCATAAAAAATGGCTACTCCTCAAGAGAAGACAAAGTGTGTATCATGGTTTATTGAGACAAAATCTTCTATGGGGTTATGTTAAAGATGTTGTGTAACAAACAAAGGTACGGGGCATCACTAACCTAAAGCAGAGGATCACTGACGCCATGCCACCATTGATGAGGCTATGCTACAGCGAACATGGCCAGAAATCAAGTACCGTCTTGATGTGCTTCCTGCAACTAATGGTGCCCGTATAGAGGTGTATTAAAAAAACGCAAAAAAACTTAGATATATATATACCTCTCATTTTGTAATAATTTCCACATATCTGTCTTTTCATTCAAATTTATTAAAAAAATTTAATTAATTTTTGAAATTGTAAAGACACTTTATGGACACCCTGTATATTATTCCATTATTAACCTAAAATTAGCTACATCAAAAGTGTCAAGGTAATTTACAAACCCTACAGACTATTTACAAGGTAATACAACTGTTACATACATGTAAGTGCGTGTGCAGACTTGTATAGAATTGAAAATCTCACTCCAGTCGGAGTCGGGAATCCTCAGTTTGCATCAGCGAGCCGACGGTTTCATAAGCGCATTGGTCTTACATGGACTGGGTGCTCTTTGACTGGCTTGATGAAAACTGGGAACGAGTATCTCTCAATCACTAAACTACCCCCTACCTCCCACACCAGCGGGGGAGATTCCGTCGCTGACTGCTGAGCGAATATGACAACCTTCACTTGCCATTAAATCATCTCTTCATGCCTTCATGGCATTACAACCTCACATGCATGTTGATGGATGGATGTTGATGATTTAGCTTTAATCAAAGGCAATCGGCCTTTAGTGTCGATCATTCACATTCATTGCGTCTGTTGATGGTTCTAATGAATTAATGAATGCAGACTTCAGACTTTTATCCATTTACCTGACTCTTTTATCCAAAGCAAAGTACAATAAAAGCAAGAGTTAACTTTTTTATCTGTGTTTCCTGGGATTTGAATCCCCAACCTTTGCATGGCTAGCATAATGCAAATTTCTTGAGTTACAAGAGCTTTTAGTTACACTGAATGAAAGTGGTGAGTCAAAACTACAATGCTCTTTCAGGGGTTTCACTGACAAATTTTTAAAGTAAATGCTTAACCAGCAAAGACAGTGAGACCCAGTGAGTAAAGACTAGAGGGTGGTCCTGTTCACGCTGTCCGCCATAACTCACTGTCTTCACTATAGTTCTTGAGACCAAAGCAAACAACACAGTACAGAAATAACAGTGTAAAAGTAAACGTGGCATAACGTATATAAACTATGTAAACAAAACCAACATGGCTTCTTTGTTTAAATTAGCATTTTTATGCTAATCTCTTTCAATACATTATATGGTAATTAGGGGATATCAGTCAGGTTTGTGAAGGGTGAGTAACATTAACAGAGGATGGTGTAAGGAATTTACTCTTTGGCCAAGAAGATGCAGTGAAAAAATGATAATTAAAAAAGACTTTCAAATCCAAAGACTAGCCAAACATGTCCTGCTACACAGAAAACATTTACTGAAAGCGCATTAGTTATTCTGAACACGTCAGCTGTTACATTGTCCCTAATACAAAATGAGCTCAGATGTTTTCAGGGTTGCCAACTTTGGTTTGCTGGCTGGCATGAGATTTTCAATGCTAAATGCACATGCATTTACATGTATGTAACAGTTTTATTACCTTGTAAATAGTCTGTAGAGTTTGAAGACTGCCACAGTGCTTTTGATGTAGCTAATTTTAGGATAATAATGGAAAAATATAGATTTGCCGTAAGATTTCTTGAGCATGACAGTCTGAAAGGGAGAGCGTCATGCTAGATGCGTGAGACTTGGCAACCCTGTATTTTTATTGGTTTATTCAAATTTGACTTATTGAAAGTGTGTAAAGGCAGATGTAAATATACCTTAATGAAGAGACTGACCAAAGATGGTGCCTTGTAAGCCCACTTCCTGAGGACAGACACGTGGGCATACAGATCGAACCGGGTTGTACAATGTCATGATATGAATGAACTGCCAGGGCAAAGGGAGAGACACAGCGACGGCCGGATTGCCCCCTTTGTCCCTAAAAGCCAGTCACCTGCTCTTCATTGCTGCTGCTCGTCACTGTTCCGCTGTGCTAAATTTACTTAGCCTCGGCATTATGATAACGACAGTCGTGATTCATGGAAAGTTTTGCCATTTCTTTTATCAATTCATTTTTAAATGTCCTTTTGTGGGAGACTGCTTTAATATTAACTGTGAATGGAAATCTAACAGTCTATTAAAGGACACTAAGAGGATTGGGGGGGGGGATACTTTTATTCCATTTTTCTGCATAAAATTGTGAGGATGAAACAAGAGAATTCACGAATGCTGTGTCTCCAAGTACCTTTATACGAACATGTAAGAAGCAGAGTTTGGAAACTGCCTTACAACAAAAACCATGGCCAACATACAGACACACACACACACACACACACACACACACACACACACACACACAAGAAGAGCATCCAGCAGGATGTAGTCTACCACCCCCATTCATTCTGTGCCCTATAGCACTGGCAATGCGGTCTCACATATACACTGTATTTACCTTTTCATTTTCAAACTCCAATTTACCAGTTTTTCATTAGATAACTGCACTATCTGTCGTCTTGGATTTGCACTGTGGGAAGTTTGATGTTGATACTCTGTGCACCTTAATTTCCCCTCTGTGATTAAGAAAAGTTTATCTATCCATCTGTTCACAGTTATCCAACAGAATTTGGAAAAAAAAAGCTTAAAAAAATCTTAAGGAGGAGTTAAAACAAGAATCAAGCACAGACAAATGGGTAGATGATTGCCAATTAGTGCTTGGGCTGATTTGGATTCCTGACAGGATTCTGAGGTGGGTCAGCAGGAATCAGGTGAAGAGGAACTAGCACAGGGTTCTTCGAATCTGGACCTTGATTTCAAATCCAGGCCGTGTTTTCAGTTTTCCCAGGTAGTTAGTTTAATATTTACCGATTCTGATTGGCCAAAGGCTTCACACCTGACTCACAGGCAAAGGAAAGTTTGGAGTCCCACCCCAGGAATCCCTGCCTCCACCACGATGACTCTATCACAGGAGTCCCTGCCTCCCCCCGTGACTTCAGTCTAGGAGTCCCCCCCCACACCCCGAGAGTCACAAATCCAAAAGCAAAAATAAGTATTGCACCTACAAAATCTACAACAGCACAGAAACATGCAGCAGTTTGTGATTTGAATAGTCCTGAACTAGAAGGTGTCCATAATGAAGAAGCCTGACATAAAAAATGCACAGTCTGTCCACAGGCCTGCTACTGCAGCAAATGCTTCCACAAGGACGTGCTTCACCAAGGCAACCGTGTCAAATTATTCATGGCTTATGCAGATAACATATCAATTAATCAAACAATTCGAACCGGGTCAATTCATTAATATATTATTCATGGCACATATTGTATGAATTAGCAGAGTGCACCAGGGTGAAGTCAAATCGAGCTTACACGGTCATCTTTAGTGCCTTATATTGTACAGATATATCATAAACTAGCATATATGGGTTCTATAAATTTAGAGGCCCGAAAGGAATGTGGAATGTGGACTGAGGAATGTGCGGTTAATCACTTATTGAAACAGATCAGGTCAAATCTTAAAAAAAAAAAAAAAAAAAAAAACTGTAGAGAACCCAAAAAAAATGTAAAGTAGTACTGGGAACGTTTGGCTAGTTCTGTCAGAGTAAGAGTTTCCAGTATTTTATAAAGATTTGAGCTGTAATTAATATATAAACATCTTACACACTGAAACTGAGGAAAACAGCATAGATCATTTAATCCTCAGTAAAGCGAAAATAAGAGGCAGGGAGAACATTAAGTAACGTATTTTACCCTTCTGAAACTTAAAATGTCCCTTTTATTCTGATGCTGAATAATATCTA
This sequence comes from Mormyrus proboscirostris, assembly GCA_026779585.1. Classification (NCBI taxonomy): domain Eukaryota; kingdom Metazoa; phylum Chordata; class Actinopteri; order Osteoglossiformes; family Mormyridae; genus Mormyrus; species Mormyrus proboscirostris. The sequence goes on along the minus strand of JAODKF010000038.1, from coordinate 6,626,125 downwards.
CTTAGTTTTTGTTAATTACCTTCTTTAACAGTCCATTTAGTGAGCAGTAGCATCAGTTAAAAAGTAGGAATATCAGCTTGTTATCGATCCTTGCAAGTTCTGGCATATTTGTCATTTCATTAAATTCACCACAACAGTGAATCACGTGGTGGAAACCCAAGGAGATACTTTAGGTTATTGTGTGGTCATATGCTGTAATTACCCTGCTCAGCTGCCATTAGTACGTACAGTAGCAGGATTTTTTTTATTTTTTTTGCAATTCCCTTCCCTCATGGACAAACGTCAAACCTGTAATTACATTACAGCTCTGTTCTTGCACTTAACCGAAACATCCAAGACTCCGGCCCTGGCAAAGAAAATAACGGGGAGGCTCAGAATGACGATTCTCAGTTCCAGAGCCAACAGAAAGCATATTAATAAAAATAAAACCCCGTTGCTCAGGAGCTGATTAAAGGCAGAGACTTGATGCACACCATGCTTTCTAGGTAAAAAAAAGAGGAGTTTTACAGATCCCAATACACTGCTTGTAATTAAAATGTATTACTTTCAGGGCTGCAAGAAGCGCTTTGAAGTTAAATTCTTTTTGATCGCAACTCTCGGTTTTTCGGCAAACAAATCCGACCGACAGCACGGAGTCGCAGGCAAGTCTTCCAGAAACCCAGTGCCGTCCACAGGGCATGCAAAAACAACTGACGGCATGGGGTAGTGCGCAAAGAACCGGAGGAAACCAAACTGCACTTGGGCGTTCGTAGAACCAAACAGCATCCACAGGGTGTGCAAAATCAACAGAGCGCATGTTGTAGCAGGCAATACACCAAACTGCATCAGAACCTTCAGGAAACCAGACTGCATCCTTTTGGTGGTCAAAACCAACTTACAGCACAGGGAAGCAGTCGGAGCCTTTCAGAAACTGAGTGGCATTCTGGGGTACAGAATTGCTAGGCAAGGGGTCAAGAGGGCAAAGAGGAAGTGAGAGAATTCGGATGTCGGGCTTACCTAGGGTCTTTCTGGATGCTGTCCACAGACGGTGACCTTGCCAGCGTCCCCTCCGGGGGCAGCGCCGGGCCCGACTTGCTGTATGGCGAGTCGACAGAAGAGCAGTACTGCAGCGTGCGATACGTATCGCCGTAGCTGGCTGCTGAGCCGGCGTTGTAGCCGGGGCGGGGGTATGTGCCTGTCGCATTCTGGCTGCCTGTGCGCTGCAAGGGGACGGAGTCAACAGCGGGGGAGGACTGGGCTACGACAGGAAAGTAGGGACAGAGCAAAAAATTCAGGACCTGCTCACAGAAGCGGTTCACGAGGTCTAGGCAGGGGAGCAGAAATGGGGAAAGAGACATCAAGACGATGGAGGAGAGGGGAAGCGAGAGGCACAGGACACAGTCAGTATACTGCACAGTGCAGAGGTTCTCAAAACAGCCCGGGAGCCTGGCCCCCGCAAACCCGCTCTGCTGTTAAGCTTGAGACTGCATGTAGCAGGTGTGCAGTTGGTGGAACAGAACAAAGCCTTGGGATGGGGGGGGGAGAGGGGGGGCTGCTTTGAGAACCACTGGAACAGACAAACACAGAATTTTTCAAGACACACTCACATTAGCTTTCTTTTACTGGAGTGTGAGAGCAGGCATTACGTCCCTACTGGTAATCATGGGAAACTCTGACCGCACTGGAATAAATGTCTGCAATAATGGCTGAAATTGGGCCACTGAAGACGTCCACATGGCATGTAGCCTAAGGGGAAAGTGAGCAGGGAGATTTATTGTCTGGTGGGGCTATGGTCAGGGGTCAGGTGTTAGGCCTGTACCAGTAACGGTGTCCAGTAACCATCCTTACCTGCAGGGTAGAGGTGGCTTAATGGTTAGGGACGCACACTTGTAATTGAAAGATTGCAGGTTCAAGTCCCCAACCAGAAAGGTACCCTGAGCGAGGAACCGCCCCCAAGCACTGCTCCCCGAGCGCTGAATTAGCTGCCCCCTGCTACCACATATGTGTTAAATGATGTTTTGTGTCAACAATCACTAAATTCTAATGAAATTCTGGATAAAGGCCATCGAGGCCCACACCCCAGGAGTCCCTGCCGCCCCGTGACCCCACCCCAGGAGTCCCTGCCGCCCCCAGTGACTTCAGTCTAGGAGTCCCTGCCTCCCCCTGTGACTTCAGTCTAGGAGTCCCCCCCCACACCCTGAGAGTCACAAATCCGAAAGCAAAAATATTCCCAACATAAGTATTGCACCTACAAAATTTACAACAGCACAGAAACATGGAATGTGTAATATCCATATTTACTTTTTTCTGTGTTGCAGCAACTTGCGGGCCAAACGGTCCGTGGCCCGTCTTAATGTCATTAAGTATCATTAAATATCGAAAATACAGTTTCTGAATCTAGAAAAGGCACTTAGGCAATAAATAATAATGGCAGTAATTAGTGGAGCTTTCAATTAGCCGTGCTAGCTAACCCTTCTGAAAATGCTCCAGACTGTATGATGAAGACTTAATAAAATCCAAAACTAATTATTTGCATGAACTTAATTTTCTGTTTTGAATTTCCGCCACCAGTCAGAAAGAACAGCGGCAACATAACGGTAACATATATATTTACCCGCTTTGTTTTAAGACCCAATTTAAAATAAATACACACAACACTGTCCCCTGATATTGTGTATTATGCAACAGGATATTTCTGTATTGTGAGAATGACACATTTTATAATCTCTAATGTTCATATATGAATAACGTACAGCACAAAGATAATCATAAGATAATTATACCCAGAGAAAATCATTATCGGCAGAGTGATTCCACCGTTGGGCCTCCAAGCACAACCCGTAATTCCCAGTTGTTCCACAGACTCTGCTTTCTCAAAAAAAGGTACGTAGCCCTGGATAAAACTGACTGCTAAATTAATGAAGTGCTATCAGCAATGCATTTGGTGAATATTGATGTTGTTTATCTGTTTAAATTCAGTAACCGATGGTTTTAAGTACACAACGTCTGAGGGGGTCCCCGGGTTAAACTGGACACGATGCCGTTCTGAAGAAGACCGTCCTCTAGCAAGGCCGTTTGTCGTTTTTATATCGTCTTAGGCAGGCGGGCATGACCTCTCACACTTACAGGGGCACTAACCGCAGGGCATAGAGTACATCGGCACCGAGTGGTGAGGCTGAAGGACACGATTTCCGCTCTGGAATGATTTCCACACAGATTGGGAAGTCGGGAAGCGGCGATCGAACGCGAAAGGTCCCAACAATCTCACACTGGCAATGAGTTCAGGCCAGACGCAGGGAAGAAAATCATTCCCACTGGATTATGGTGGTAAACATTAGCCTGGGGGTGGAGGGGGTGAGAACTTAAAAGGAAAAGCAGAACATGGCAGTGCTTTGTAATGGGGCCTTTTTAGGGGGCTCTTAAGATAATGAGATTTAAAGCTAATGATCAGTTTTCTGAATGAGAAGCTGTAAAATCCCTCAAACATTTGCACATAACTGAAGTCCAGTCCATTTTTTTTTGTTCTTTTTAAGGTGAGACCTAAAGTCAGGCTTCCTCATCACACGTTACCACATCGGGAAGCAAAACTCACTCAGTCGTCACAGAATCCGACGAGGATCACTTCCCTTAAATTTGCAAAACTCATTGAGTCCACAGAAATTCTCCCGAAAACGTATCTCTCGGACTGAGTGGGTTGTGTAGATTTGCTTCCTCATCCCTCAAGCAGCTTATTGTGGTTCCTGTCGAAGAGGCCTCCTTCAGGAAACTTTCTAACCACCAGGCAAGAAAGCACTTCTAACTCACTGCCTTTTCGTTGTATGATACAGAATCGAGTGATATGTGTCCTCTCCTCACTTCACCAAGATGGGGGGGGGTTTGGTTGGGTCATATACATCTAGCCCTGTGCATGGCAAAGATCAGTGGGAGCTGTTCAGCTCAGATTAAGAGCAGGGAAGAGTGATGACTGACCTTCAAACTGCCCGTCTAATCTACATAGGTGGGTGTGCCTTTACACACAGGAGAACTCCTCAGCCTCAGCTGTAAATAAACCCTGAGGTCTTCCAGTATCTAAGGGAAAACTATCACGGTCGGACGAACAGCCCCACGAACACCCATCAATCATCTTCCTTCCCCGCTCACTGTATCACCCCGTGGGGATGCAGAGCACCCCCAATGTGCCGATGCAGACGTTCTAGCCTGGAAGGCAGGTCTGGCTCATGTATGGCGAGCACAACCTGTCCCTTGTAATGAATGCTTTGATGCACGGCAAGCCAAACAGCCTCTTTCGGGGAAGCCGGGGTCTAACCATTAGCCTGCTCTTGACTATACACGCTCCCTTTAAGCAGGCCCGCGTTCTGGAAAAAAACGAGGAAGAAAAGTGCTTTCCGAAGATAATACTAAATTGCTGGCAATTTCAGCTTGCAGTGCTTGTGTCGATGGAGGCACACATTATGTTATATCAGCCGTTCAGGTCGCTTAACCAGAGACCTTCTCCTGCTTTTTCTTTGTTGTTCTTTGTATTCCTCTGTGTAACCCAAGCAACCCTGCATGTCCTGTTAATGTAAATAATGCCCAGGGCTTATTTAAGTAGCTATATAAAGCAGATTCATAAATGTACATCCACACACTCCCCCGTTTTTCACATGGAGCAGTCAGTGTATCCCCTCAAAGAAGTCAACCGCAATGTGGGCTGTACCACCTAGCTGCATAATAGAGGTTGCCAAGGGTAATAATCATCACGAGGCTAACAACAGGTAGCTTCGGCCCGTGCGGCTTCTCCGCTCTCATTCTCAGTCTGTTCTCATTCCCATGTGCCACTGAGCGTCCAGGAGAGACAATCTGGTGGTAATGTGCTGCCGTCCCCGTTCGCCACCGATGGGAGGTCCTGTTTTGATCCGCGATTTGTTAATTAGCATGATCTAAGCTGCTTTACTAGGCTCGGCTCCCGTTTCTGGGCTATAACCGTCGGTCTGAAGGACAATCCCTGATAATTGACCTGTCTTAATTACATCAACCCTGAGAAAAAGTTCATTCCTTTTTCCTTAAAAGTGCCATTTCTTTTTTTTCCGCCTGGAATTAATTTCAGGGTATGCTTGAGTCCCAGCTACTGTGTCAATGTCAATCGAATCGCAGCCTCATTAGACCTCAATGGACATTGAAATGCTCATAAAATAAGTTGAACAAAGCTACATAAGCTTACCAACCAGTGGACAGGAAATAATTACTGGAAATCAGGATGAGACCAAACCTGTAGTGCAGGAACTCTGTCCTTCGACCCTCTTTTTCAGCTTGCAGAGTAATACTGATTTGCATACATTGATGTAAATTTGGATTTGGTGTTTATCCACTTTTCATCCATTCATTAAGCAGCATGGCAGTCAAAATTAAAAAAAATTCCTTTCTGGCATCGTAATCCTGTCCAGGACATATCCCTGTCTTTTGCCTTACCCTGCCTGGCTGGGGGGGGGGGGGGGGGGGGGGGGGGGGGGGGGGGGGGGGGGGGGGGGGGGGGGGGGGGGGGGGGGGGG
>JAODKF010000038.1:6589629-6608684 GCA_026779585.1 Mormyrus proboscirostris | reverse complement strand
GGGGAGGTGGGTAGCTAAAACTATTAACTATAACGTTAAATTCTTTACATGCAAAAATCGTTTACCCTTGATCACATGACCTTCTTCACATGATGGTACTACTGCGATTTACTGTGCCCCCAGAGATAAGTTTATAGGTCTTTACAGTTATTAGTTCCAGCCAATTCATTTAAAATCATAGCACACATCGCTGCTCACCAATGTGCGCCCTGACCAGACTGCCTGGCACAATCTGATCAGAAACAACAGAGACTGCCCTGAATAGTTTATAATTGTTACATTAGTAGACTGCACAATGTTATTTAGTGGAAAATACTGTTGTGAAGATTCACATCACATGGGTATATTGTCACCTTTCCATCACACAAGTCCAATCAAGCCCACCGGGTGAAGTTACACATTAGGCAGCCTTTGAAAGCTTGAAGTACTCTTTTTATTCGAGCCGGTCGATTTGGGGCGGTTGGCAGGATGACGTATGCGCCTTTGGGGGGACATTAGTAGCAAGCATAACAAGTGGGGATCCCTTCCACGGAGACTCGTTGCAGGTTTTCAGGTTAGCTTTCTGCTAGCGGCTGATTTATACCTGAAGCACCAAGAGAGCTCAAATCCGATGCAAGTAATAGCTTCACCAAAGCAATTAAGTACCCGAGGTCGCGTGAAGAGCAAGATAAATCAGGTCAACTGGCGCTGCTCCATGCGGACCTCCAAGCCGATGCAATGACCGACAACATGTTTACCGTCTGCCATCTTCGGGGGGGGGGAGAGTGATATATGAGGCTACATGCTAAAAACTGGCAAATTAACACTGCCGATATTCATTTTCTTTTATTGATTTATTGGAGTTTGGAGAAGCATGCATAAATTACCGTTAAGTGATCTGGATTATATATTATCAATTCCTTTCTGGCACCAACTTTTATATTTTTGTAGAAAAAACAATATCTGGTTTAGGCTTGGGCAGTATCTAAATTTTCAGACCGTCCAAATACTATGCCGTGGTATAGGGTACTTTTACGGTATTTTCAGTGTTGAAATCTGGAAGATAAAATTCGATGACTAGCTGGTGGGAATTCCCTCACAATAAAATTTGCAGAGCAGCGATTTTTATGGCCAAGACTTAAAAATGCTGCAGCTTACTCAAAATGCCACCGTAAAGCGCGTTACCTTAATACCGCCCAAGCTTGACCTGCTATCCCGGCAATCATATCACTTTCCTACCTGTAAGTTTACTCCTCTTTCTGGTACTATGTTATAGTCTTTTATGATGTTCTGGGTTCAAAGCCATTTTAGACACATGGGCCCATAAGTTTCAGCAAATTAGTAGCTATTACAGCAAAATTACGAATCTCACACTTTCAGAGCTGCAGTAAGTGCTTTGAAAATAGGTTTTCTTTACCTGCATTGTATCGGTGTAAGAGTTTAGTTGCATGGGCATATAAGATACAAAAAGCGGAAGGCTGTACAGTGGCAATTTAATCCTGTAATGCAAGGTCCACTTACAATGCTGATGTTAAATATTAACTCCCGAGTCATTAATGGCTTCAAGGCAATGAAATAATGAACTGTGAAGGCATGAAGCGCTTTCATAAACAATGTGCCCCTAATGGGATTTACATACCTAAGCAGAAGCTAAACGACACGTTAATGTAAATGGATGCATTAGCATGTTTCTGTACTGACGGCGATTGCAATGCGATGGCCAAACCCACTTTCCCCTGCGACGAATGAGCACTGCCTGCAGGGCGATTACGAGGTCATGCGTCAACTGAGCCGTCATAGGTTCAGCTGTCCGGATGTTTCATTCTAATGACCCGAATATGGCTGATGGTACTACCATTGAGAGTCCCATCACCCTGGGCCTACCATTGGTGTGGTTGGTCCTGGTTGACCCAGAGGCAGGGTTGCCAACTTCGGTCAGCACAAGATTTTCAATTCAAGACAAGTCTGAACACATATCCACATGCATTTACATGCACTGTATGCACCAGTTTTATTACCTTGTAAATAGTCTGTAGGGTCTGCAAACTACCCCAACACCTTTGATGCAGCTAGTTTTAGGTTTATAATGTAATAATATAGATTTGTCGTAAGATTTCTTGAGTGAGTGTGAGAATCTGAAAGCATCAGTGTCACTCCAGATGGGTAAGAGTTGCCCCCCCTGCTAAAGGCATGGGGACTCCCCAGCACTGCCTCAGTCTCCTGGCTGGGGGCCTTTGGTACAGTACATGCTGACATGTTGTGCCCTTAAGGTGGTCACAGCTATAGCCTATACCCCATGCTGTGAGACCCCCCCCAGATCCCGCTGAAAATATAACCATCGTTAGACTTCTTTTCAGGGTGTCAATAACAAGTTTTATTGATGCGGGTCCAGGCTGGGCTATAGCCTTACCAAAAACATCAACCTTTAGCGCAAAACATTATCATCTAATACATGTAAGTTTATAGATCAGCCCCTCAGTCCCTTGCCTGTGCGTATGGGCAAACTCCATCTTGATTCTGGCTGGAGTCATTCCCATACCAACTGCACATCAGATTTTACAGCCAAAACAAAGGGGCCAATCAATAGCTCAGAGTTTGCTCAAAGGATTCTGTACAAAGCACCCTCCCGGGGGGCTGACTTGCCTGGGTGGTCACTGCAGACTTCTGTAGTCATTTAACCAAGTGGCAGCGGAAAAAGTTTGTCACGGGGAACAAGAACCGCAAAGTCTCACCCTGAAAAACATATTCTAAGAAAATATCACATGCACATTGAATCGATCCTCAACATAATCACTAATTCAATACTCAAGGGTTCATTCAATGCATTAAATAAAATGTAATGTAAAAAGTGGATTATGGTATATCTCTGCAATTTTTAGAGAGAATGTAGTTTTCCTGTCGTTCATAATGGGACCAATGGGGTGGAGAAACTCAATTCCACAATGGTGGCAATGGGTTCAGACAGGGATCACATTTTCAGCATAATGTAATTCCCCTAAATTAGAGACAATAAATCTCAGAACTTCAGGCCTGTCCCTCCTCCTCTAATCGCCTTATCAGTGTAAGCCAGCTGTCCACCTCTAGCTCCTAACCTGATATCTGGGGGTAAGTAAGAGCTCACTCTCTGCCAACGAGGTTAACAGAGCTCCTGGATACAGGTCCAGAAGAGAAAGAAGGCCCATGATTTGTCAGTATCACACTGGAACCCTTAAATAGTGATGAAATCCCTTATGGACATTTCACACTCTTGGCTGAAAGGAAATGGCACTTTGGGGTGATAAATGCGAGGGACAAAGGACGCAATAAAAGCTAGTACAGAAGATATAGCAAAAATATAGTGGGGGTCCCAGAGCTGTTATTGGCAGTATGTGAATCAAGCATTTGCAATGTGGATTTCGAGTGCCGTGAATTTGAAATGACTGGCTACTAGAATGCAGTAAACTGCTGCCTTCTACAGCCTGTGCTTAACTCTCTCTGAAGATAAGCTTAGCTTCAATCAACTTTCGCCTAATAGACTTAGTGCCATGATAGTCATCTTTTTCCAAATGAAGTAGCTCATGCACTGTGACCCTGGCTCGCTAACAGGAAAGCAAATTAAGGTCGTGTAGTCATCTTCAGCATTATTTATTCACAAAGAAGAATGTACCTGAATCAATGCCCTTTTAAATACAGCAACACACACCTTTAAGAAAACCACTAATATAGTGAAAACAAATTCAACGTTCATCAACTTCATTCAACAATTGATCAGTGGTCCCATTTATGACTATTCACAAATACTAAATGCTAAATCTACCACATCAGTAAAAACCCACAGATGTATTTTTAAGGGAGATGTCTACTTCTGTGTGGGTCTGACGAATGGAAATACAGGCATACCATCACCTGATGTTACTGACATACACTCTGCATATCCTTCTGACCTTGAGCTGACACCATATCAGACCCTAATGTCAATCATTGAAGCCTTGAGTCCCAAATGAGCTCAAAGAAGCATTCTCATTGGTCCATCGCCTTATAGTAACATGATACGTTCATGTCTTGAGCTATTGCCTGCATTCTGGGGGATCTGGTGGCTTAGGACAATGTGTCCAAGATCAGAAGCCGATTCAATTCTTGTGGTTGATAGAGTGATGTCACCATTGGTCTCTTGAGCAAGGCCCTTAATCCCAGTTGCTCCAGCGACTGGCTGACCCTGCTTTTTCGACTGTACATCGCTTTGGATAAAAAAATCCGTTAAATAAATTCTTTTCAGATAAATATTGATCATGAATATGAAATTGTACAACAAACCTGGAACATGAGGTATGGCTATCTCACTGGAAAACGTGCTGCAGGCCGGGTCTGGGGCATCGATGAAGGTTTGGGAACCTCAGCAGTGCTCCCATAAAATGACAGTGGGCCACATCGTTGAGTACAATACGCCCAAGCCCAATACAACAGGTACTCAGGAGACTGAAGTGAATGACTCTGGCAGTGGCTGCCATCACAAGTCCCTCTAGCTCCTCCCTCCTAAGTAAAAGTCCTTGGGGTTTAATGATGCACATCAGCCGTTTCTGAGAGAGCCCAGGAACCGTACATCATCGAAGGCAGGGGAAGGAAAAAGAAATACTGGGAAAAAAAATAAGTCCACAGTGAGAATAGTGATGATGTAGAAATCCGCACACAAGTCCCTCTTTTAATCTGAGCCCTATAGAGGCATTTGGCCTTGGGTTCAAGAGTGATCAGCTCTCGGTCTTTATCTTTTCAGCCCCCAAAGATTGAATTCCCATGACGGACTGAAGACCAAGCCAGATTTGCTTGGGTCAGTATAGGCCAGATAATGTACCGGGGCAGAAAAGGGGCACAGTGACCAGTCAGCAGTGGCAGGTTTTACTGCCAATCAAACCATGCATTTGTGTTTGTGAGGCCCCCTATTGGCCGCACCAGTCACTACACTAAATATTATAAGACATGTAGCTTACTTAGAAGACGATAGAGCAGAATGTTATGCTAACCTGCTAAGTAGCTATGATCTTCTAACTGCAAATGACTTTTTGAGTGGGGACCCCAGGAACAACAAATCTGCCCCTGCCCATCAATGTTTCCCAATGGCAATGACTGCCGTCTGAGTGTTTGCTCTGTACTCCTCCTACTCCTTCGCTGATGTGGCAGGAGATGCCGCCTGGTGACAGGTGATACGGGAGGAAGTCAATACAGCCGCACGCATCGACGGAATATCAATTTTCCGGGCTTACGGATAATGAACTGCTAGGGCGCTGGAAGATACTCAGTGGCCAAAACGGAATAGGGAACTCATTTGGAAAGGTAGCTGGAACTATCAACCTTTCCTGGGAAGGTAACTGCAGATAGTCTCCAGAGTTTTACAGCTTTGCTGCTTTTTCTTCCTTCTTTCAGAAAAACTAGCATGTTTGACAAGCTAGATATTTCAAAGCGGATTTCCTGCACTAGGGATAAAAAGGCGGGAAAAACGAGACATGCGATTCGCCAACACGTGCCAGCCTGATTAAAGCAGTGTGCCGATGCATCCTAGGTGGGCTCACCAGCTGTCCCTGGCTGTACGCGTCTTTGATGTGTTTCTGAGCGCCGTTGAAGCGTATCGGTTCTTCTATCAAAGCGCCGCACTAAAGGCCGGGGGTCTCGCCGATAAAGCTGGCAGTAAAGAAAAACACCTCCCCTGCCAATTTACACAATAGAAAATATGAAAGTATCGAAAGTGCAGAGGTCCCTCAGTAATGTCATCAAGGAATAAACTTGTTCCTGTACGCCAGGGTGACCACACTGGCCCCGTCTCGGTGAATACAGGACTGTTTACCTAATAACCCATGGGTTTTTGGTTTAATTCAGATAAAAGCTTGCTGATGTTCACTTCTGTAGTTTGTTCTGAAAGAACTAACAAAGGCAAGACACAAAAATTCTGAACGGCAACCGAATATATCATTGTCTTTTTTAAAATCTCAAGGACACGGCATGTTTATTGAGGAGAACAAGTCCTGGTTGAAATGATAAGTAGAATATTTTCAGAGAAATCCGGAGCCCACAAATAAAAAAGTGGGGTGGGGGCAGCACAACCACAGGCACACATTTGCCCAGCTTGTCCAGTACAGGGTCCTAATAAACTGGGGGGGGGGTCTGTCCCAAAAGTACAGGACACAGGGAACACCCTTGACAGGATGCTGATGGCCATTCGCCTGACCCAGCGCCGCTAAGGGGGGGAAAGTTGGGACAATTCTAAGGGCCCACGCCCTTTAGGGACCGCCAGAGATCTGTATGTTTTGAGCGGAATGGGTGTGGTAGGGGGGCCCAACCTCATATTTTGTCATAGGGCCCAAAAATGCTAGCGGCGCCCCTGGCCTGACCACATGGTTTTGGACTGAAGGTGAAACCCACACAAGCAAACACAGATCCAAAGGTTGACACTTAACCCCCCAGCCCAGGATTTACAAGGCTATGTTGGTGCTCACCATCCCACATGAAACAGCCGGCCTTAAACTTAAAAGACCTTACATTTACACAGCTACAAAACAATGCTACTTCCAGACCATTTTCAGAGAGTGCTCCTGCTTGGCATGCTTACTGTTATCGCTTTGGCGGCATGCGGCCCGGGGTGCATAGTACGGAATGACTGTTTGGCGGGGAGGGACGGTTACTGCAGAAATACTGTTTGAGGTGGGGGGGCGGATGGGTACCTCAGATTGACTGCTACAGGGGGTGTTTACCTCAAAACCATTATTTGGGGGGACAACCCCAGAATGCCCACTTGGGGGGCTGCGTACCACAGAATGACTCCTTGTGGGGGTGGCAGGGTACTGCAGAATGACTGCTCGGCAAGGCAAGGGGGGGGAGGATTCCAGAGAATGACCACTTAGGGGAGGTGCTTAGCCCTGAGTGACCACTTGGGGGAGATGCTTACCACAGACCGACCACTAAAGGGGAGGTGCTAATCCCAGAATGGCCACTTAGGGGAGGTGCTAATACCAGAATGACCATTTAGGGGAGGTGCTAATTCCAGAACGATCACTTAGGAGAGGTGCTAATCCCAGAATGACCACTTAGGGCAGATGCTATTCCCAGAATGATCACTTAGGGGAGGTGCTAATCCCAGAATGATCACTTAGGGGAGGTACTAATCCCAGAATGACCACTTGGGCGAGGCGTTAATCCCAGAATGACCACTTGGGGGAAGTGTTAATCCCAGAATGATCATTTACGGGAAGTGCTAATCCCAGAATGATCACTTACGGGAGGTGCTAATCCCAGAATGATCATTTAGGGGAGGTGCTAATTCCAGAATGATCACTTAGGGGAGGCGCTAATACCAGAATGACCATTTTGGGGGAGGTGCTACTCCCAAAATGATCACTTAGGGGAGGTGCTAATATCAGAATAACCATTTAGGGGAGGTGCTAATTCCAGAATGATCACTTAGGAGAGGTGCTAATTCCAGAATGATCACTTAGGGGAGGCGCTAATACCAGAATGACCATTTTGGGGGAGGTGCTACTCCCAAAATGATCACTTAGGGGAGGTGCTAATATCAGAATAACCATTTAGGGGAGGTGCTAATTCCAGAATGATCACTTAGGAGAGGTGCTAATTCCAGAATGACCATTTAGGGCAGATGCTATTCCCAGAATGATCACTTGGGCAAGGTGCTAATTCCAGAATGACAATTTAGGGAAGGTGTTTACTGCAGAGAAATCACTTGGGGAAGGTGCTTACAGCAGCGCAACCGCTTGGAGGAGGTGCTTACCTGCAAGGCTGCCAGGTCTTTGCAGGGTGGCGGTGGCGTACAGGTCATGGGAGACCTTGTACTGATCAGGGCCGTGAGCTAAGCGCTTGGTGGGCGACAGCGTGGCGTAGCCGAGCTGGTGGATGGGGGAGGAGCTGGCGGCGTTCGGTGGAGAGGCCACACGGAGCGGTGAGGCGGCATGTCCGGCGGAAGTGGCGGCAGCCGCCACCCCGGGTGGCGAGCTTGTGCTGTAGGATTTGGCTAGCCTGGCGGGCGACGGTTTGGGTGAGGACACACGCTGGGTGGTGGCGTAACCTGGCTCCCCGCCAGCAGACGCCAGCCGCTGTAGCTTGCTGGGGGAGCCCACAGCCTGCATGGACAGGGGGGAGCTCACGCGCTGCGCCGGCAGCGTGGAGCAGGAGTAGTAGGCCCCGGGGGTGGCCTGTGTGTCTGCCAGGTGGAAAGCGGCGCCATGGCTCAGTGCAAAGGAGTCCCGTGACTGCGCGGCTTCGCCAGTGGCAAACTGGGCCGCCCGGTTGGACGTGACCTAAGGGACAGACGCTGATGTCACTGTCACTGCTCAGCCTCCACATGACGCCCACATGTATCTGTGTGTGTGTCTGTGATTTTACGCCCACGTGTATCTATCTGTGTGTCTGTGATTTTACACCCAGGTATGTATCTGTGTGAGTGTCTGTCATTTTCTACCCGTACGTATCTGTGTGTCTGTGATTTTATACAAATATTTGTGTGTTCCCCATAGTACAGAGTGCGAATTTCTGGCAGATCCACCTGAGAAACAGGGGAAAAACACCAATCCCACCAATGAAATGATGAATAGACATGTTTTCCGCATTACTTCTTTCACTGGCTCTCTGTCCTGATTAACGAACGCCAAGTGTCCTTCAAACTGTCATCCATCTCAAATGAAACTTTTAAGCAGCATTCCTTAAAATGCTACGGGCCGATAAGACGTTTGGAAGCCACTCACCAAGAAGGATACCGAAAAGTTCCCCACACAGGGGGGGCCCTACCTGGTTGTAGCTGTGTACTGCTCCCCCAACCTGGCCGGCGCGTGTTGGGAGCTGGGGGGCCGCCGCCTCGCCCAGGGCCAGGGTCTGGTTGCTATGGTAGCCAGTGGAGTACTGGAAGGAACCTTCCGGATTGGCATCGAGCTGCAGTGAGCCCTGGGATAGGAGGCCAGGTCCTGCATAGGAGGCAATTCGGAGCAAGCGGTGACGCCGACAGCAGCAGAGCATAAGCAGCATGCATAATTTAACACCACTGGGAGGCGCTCCAGCACACATGCGCCGGGCTCATGAAACGAGGCAGGGCGTGAGGGAGGGAGCCTTACACAGGCTGCGATCGATGTGACAAGGTACCCTCGGGGCAGACCATGCAGGAACGGCTGAACCATAAGGTGAAGCGGCAGAGCAGCTACTCACCGAGTGCCCATCTCTCCCACGGAATGCAGCATTTCTTCACACTTTCACTACTTACTAAACTGTGTCAGAACTTACAGAACCCTCTGTGAAGCAGGTCACCTGCCAGTAAGAAGCCTCTGTGAAGCAGGTCACCTGACAGTGAGAACCCTCTGTGAAGCAGGTCACCTGACAGTGAGAACCCTCTGTGAAGCAGGTCACCTGATAGTGAGAACCCTCTGAGAAGCAGGTCACCTGACAGTGAGAATCCTCTGTGAAACAGGTCACCTGATAGTGAGAACCCTCTGTGAAGCAGGTCACCTGCCAGTAAGAAGCCTCTGTGAAGCAGGTCACCTGACCACAAAATCTCTCCGTGACACTTTCACTACATATTACACTGTGTCAGAACTCACAGAACCCTCTGTGAAGCAGGTCACCTGACAGTGAGAACCCTCTGTGAAGCAGGTCACCTGATAGTGAGAACCCTCTGTGAAGCAGGTCACCTGCCAGTAAGAAGCCTCGGTGAAGCAGGTCACCTGACCACAAAATCTCTCTGTGAAGCAGGTCACCTGACTGCAAAAACCCTGTTTGAAGCAGGTCACCTGACTGCGAAAACCCTGTGTGAAGCAGGTCACCTAACCGTGAGAACCCTCTGTGAAGTGGGTCACCTGATTGTGAGAACCCTCCATAAAGCGGGTTATCTGACCGTGAGAACGCTCTGAGAAGTGGGTCACCTGACAGTGAGTACCCTCCATGAAGCGTGTCAGCTGACCACGAAAACCCTGAGGAAGGTCACCTGACCACAGGAACCGTCCATGCATTCAAACTGACCCAGAAGGTTCTTAAATGAATCCCCTGCACCCATGTGACCTGCTCGGTGATGTTATGGCCATGCTGGTTTGTTTCCACACCCCAGACTGACCATCATTTAAGAACCAAAAACAGGACACTGGACCCATATCATGGGGGGGGGCAGATATATTTGGCAGCTATATTCCTTTTAATGGGGACACAGGAGTGTTCAAACAAACGTGATGGTCTTTGACGGCCAGAATCAGTCCTTCAGGGTGACGGGGGGTGGTTGGCACAAAACTTTTGTGACCTCCTTTCTAAAGCGCGGTCACAACGCAGGAACTGCTGGTCCATATTACCCTCTCTATGTCACACTGCGTGGATTTCCTGAATCCCATTATACAACTTCCATAGGTAGTGGCCACACAGTTGGGAAACTTCACCCAATAGCAGGCAACCTGGATTCTTTAAATCAAACGTTTTTTTTTCTTCACCTGACAATTGTAGAAATGCTTTGTTTTTCTAATGATTACCTTTGGAAGTACCATCTTCCAGCCAGATACAGGGATGCCCAGAGTCTATCAGAAGTAACACTGGGCGGGGCACATTAAAAGTTAAAAACTGCAGTTCGCTTCACTGACCTAACCTCCCAACAAGAGGAGAACGCAGAGTGAAGGCAAGATTCGAACCCACAACCCAGAAGAGTGAGGCCACACTGATGCCCATAGAGTGAGCACACGACTCTGTAAAGCATTTCTTTTACTTAAACGCCAATTTTTCTATGAACATTCTATTTACACCATATAGAGGAACATTTAACATTCATTCATAGCATGATAATCAGTGCATTTTTTTTTTCAAACAGGGATTTAATGAGCTTAAATATTAATGTTTTGCTACCTTGCCTCTCTCCATACCTCACTATTTATTTTAGCTGGGGTGTGCGTTGACCTAAACTGAACTAAACTTTTTGATGAAACGTTCGGATGCGAGGTCACAGCGTTAAGGCGCTGTCGCAATTTGCATATGACCACGTCAGCAGCTGGTAAGCGTAGGACTTAATACCTGTCCTGGGGTTAAAAACAAAATTCCCATGAATAATAAAATCCACTCCATGTCCGAGGCGACCCTGTTTCGGGGGGTGTTTGTGGTGCTCTGCACTCCCGATAGGTAATCCTGTTTCAACCAGCCCAAAGTTCAGATCCTCACGCCTGAAGTACAGAGGGTTTTCTGCTTCTATTACCGCGATGTTCAGGTCAGAAACTGAAGTACCGATCGGGGAAATGTATCACTGCACACATCATCTGTTTTTATTACAGCACTGTTGAGACCTGCTGAACCAGCTTACCAAACTGGTTGCCAACGTCGCAGACCTACCCTTTAATCACATCAGTACGATAAGCAAGAACTTATCATATGACAGTCATGTGACAGTTCAGCTCATTTTCCCCATATTTTACAACTTTTATTTTACAACTTTTTATTTAACTTTTAATACATACATAAAGTCATTCATCTATCCATCCAACCATCTTTAGACCACATCTCCCAGTGAGGAGCATGGCTATATACCGTATTTGCATAATATATAACAGCATAAGTTAACAGCATGACATGTTCAAATGGCCAGCAAAAATTGCAGCATATAAAATATACCAATTCCATGCACATAAATTATGTGTAAAATGAACAATGAATAGTTTACCAAGTTTTGTTGTAGAAGCAATGACAATTTATTTCAATTCTATTCTACTTTATATATGGGATGAGCCAGAAAAGGTAAAATTGGAGCATAAGTTAGGTAAATTTATTAATAACAATAAAAATGCTGTTAGTGAGAGGAAGAATCTGGCCCGCTGTGTCTTCTGCCTAGAAGGTTTTAGATACTTGAGGGCAGGTTCAAAAGCAGCACTTGTTAAGATACAAACAAAAGCCCCCTGGTCACACATATAATGAGATCGTCCTGGGTCAGCGCAGCTAGAACTGTTCCCAGCATCCTGTCATCACTTTATAGACTCACTGCTGCATTCCAAATTATATCATTCATCCATCCATCCATCCATCCATCCATCCATCTATTCATTTTCTATACCCACTTGCCCTATGTAAAAATTTAAACATTCAGTTTTTCATGATTTTTAGTCTTTAGGTCTTCAGGGGGCGCTATAACGCTGTAATACACAGGCCCGGGCTGAAGTGCAGGGGTCTGTGCTAATAAGTCCCCTGCCCCTGTCAACAATTTTTTCCTTTGAAAGAAATAGCAGGGGACCCCTAGGAACTTGGGGGCCACTGATCATGTTAAAGGTCCTCTTCTGGTCATTTAGAGTCACTGATCTCCATGGAAACCACACAAGCAATCAAGTGATAATTCCTGTCCATATCCGTTAGTGTGAAACGTATCCAAAAACTAGAAAAAAAGACGTCTGAAAGATGTGTTCTCTTTATGAAGCCTTAAATTTGTCAGAGGCTTGCCAAGGGTCCCCAGCCTGCTCTTGACAATTTTCAGCCAGGTCAATCTCATCCTTTCAGGTTGGGAGAGCACAAAATCACGTCCAGATCATTTGCCCCCCATGTTCCCGGGGGATGACCTGACCTAGCTGGTTGTGAGGCACGACAATAATGGGGAGACGGACGCTAAATGAACCACTGCGGATATCTCCCTTTGTGAGGACCATCGAGGAGAAGACTGACCATAAAGAGGGAAGCCGTCTCCCTGTCAGGGGAAATATTTCCACTGAAAAAAACCCATTGTTAAAATCTGAATGGTCACAGGACACATGACCTGGCAGAGAATACCAACTTTCTGAACATCATTAACAGCCATGGTATCTTAAAATCAAAGCCACGATCACTGGATTTTTTTTCTGTGAAAGTCAGGAATACCACAGTACAACACTTCCTTCTAATTTTTGTTTCATACCTTGTTTTCTTATTCCTATCTCTTCATTATTTGGTTCAATAAACATTCTGGGTATTTAGCAAGTTTATTTATTCCAGATCTCTATTAAAAATGCCCTCGGAGCAGTAAAGAAAAAAAAATACAACAGAAGGTCCCTTACTGTCAGTTGTGGAATATTCCGGTGGGTCAAGGATCCCAGACTCCTGAAGGGACCTGATGCAGGAGTCCACGAGCTCCAATCCTGTCGTCAGCTCCTCTTCGATGTCCTTCTCCTCTGCGTGGCCAGCAAAGGGGACACAGCGGGTGGTTAGGGTTACACCACCCTCCCTGTGGGACGTCACCCACGCAAAGGCAGGACTTCCATCTCTGCGGGCCCTGCTATGGAGGTCAGCGGCGGTCTGGGCCACTTCTGGGCCTCGTGTGTGCAAAGGATGCCAAAGCAGCCGGGCGTTCAAAAAAAAAAAAAAAAAGAGCTTTAAATGGGATTAACTGCTCTTGGGCAGTGAGGGGAAGACAAGTCAGTTAAGCTCTGACATCTTCAGCCCCAGGGATGCGAACCCAGAACCACCTCTGATAGGCGGAGCAATCAGATACTAAATGGGTGGATCTGCAAACCTGAAAAGGTGTTAATGCTGCATCAATTACAGAAAACGGTTCCTGAATTTCAAAGCTACAGGTGCAGTGTGTTTTATAGCAGCAAATATGCCTGGTAAATGTTAGCTTTGTTACATATCTATTAAATGCACTATTAAATTATTAACAAGGACACTTTCTTAGATAAATTCATTATTTATGACGTGAGGATGATCTGTTCTTAACGTGGCTATAAACATCGGGATTATGTCAGTGTTTTGTGGTATACCACTATGGGGGGATGCTGTAAACATAGTATTCCTCTTCACATTGCAACTTCCGATGCCTTTTATTACATTATTATTACATTTATTTATTTAGCTGCCGTTTCTATTACAAAGTAAAATGCAAGTGAGGATTAGCCAGTCCCTGGAGCAACTGGGTTAAAGGCCTTGCTCAAGGGCCAACAGTGATATGAGTTATGGGGCCATGGGATTTGAATTGGTTACCTTCCGATCAGAGGCACAGAGTCTTAACCAACAGAACCACACACTGGTCACACTTATTTAAAAAAAAAAAAAAAAAAATTCTGTGGGGTGAAACAAGACTTTCACAACACAACATTTTCCCTTCCCTCTCACCCACCATGTACCCCCGCGCATGCAGGTGCTGTTGCCATAGAGACACCATTACAGGCATTGTGACGTCACGCTACAGCTGTTCTGTCAAACTTGATATGCCGGCCAATCAGACATCCCACCGTCGTCAGGGTGAGGGCTTTTCAGCTCCGCTGCTCTACATAACAAAGCATCAGGTAGTGATGGAAAGAGCGCCAAATAAACTCTGTCCCTGCGAGAGACACACATCTGGCCACAACCTATTTACATACGTATCAGTGCAATGCATTTTGGAACCCTCTGACACAGCATCTGACACCTCTGTGTATCATGTAATGCACCAATGAATCAGTGCTTCCTTTGTCACAGCGTGCTGGGATTCCCACGAAACAACCACAAAGACAGACACAAAAAGACAGACAGACAGACAAAATAAATAATACAAACATACACAAATAAATAAGGGCAATATAAAAGCTGGTACCTTGTGTATTCCAGCGAAACGGCTCCTCGACTGAACTGCAAGAAAAAGATAAGACTGCGGTTAAATAGAGCAGTGATCCCCACCACCAAAGCACTATAATGCCTATGATAAGTGGCTGGGTTGTAGAAGTAAGCTTACAGAACTGCACTGCAGGACACAAGGTAAACGCTCCACATTGCCCAAACTCTGGGTCATTAAACTAATCTCCTGCTTTCGTGAAGCCCTCCTAAAGGCTTTGCTTTATTTTTTTCCTGATCTCAGAAAATGCCCCAAAGCAGAAGAAGAATATAATTTATGGCAATTTAATATTGCGCTTTTTTTTCCCCCCAAACTTGGGATGGCATTTCTGATCTTAGACAGGGATGAAGGACACAGCTACTTGACACAAAGACTTGATTTACCCCAGTTTCAGGGACAGAATGCAATCTGGATGAAAAATTACACTAAAAAAAAAAAAAATCAGCAGGGGACGTTGTAATCTTTGGGTGGGGGATGAAACAAAGTGAAATAAGTTGAATAAAGACAAATCAAACCAAAAAAAACCTATTTAGTGGCAAGGGGGGGGTCTTTAAATACTGATAAGGCTTCCAATGTCAAGAAAAACACAGACACTTTAAACATCCCTATTTCAATAAAAAACTAAGAATTGCCTTTTTCTCCTTTTCATCAGATCAAAAAAAAAAATCTCCAAAATACATTGTCAGGGCTTAGGAAAATAAGGATGAATACGTTGAGCCTTCATCAGGAAAGCTCATGTGAATAATGTTATTGTTGTGAAAATGATAAGATCCGACAATGATGGTGCCAGTCATAATCGCTGTTGTCCCTGTCAAACGCAGTGCATCGCAAAATAGACACACTCCCATTGTGCTGTATTTTCGCTTCGGGACTTGCCGTGGTTACTCCGAGATGGATGCATAAGAAATAACCAGGCACAAAAGAGGAATGAAGAGAGATGAAAACCAAGCGTGTTAAAAACACAAAAGAACAACAAAGGAAAGGAGGAAAAAAAAAACAGAAAGGGAGAGAGCGAAAACTCCACAAGATCAGAAAGGATTTTCAGAAAGAATGAACGAGACTCAACTGGGATTTAATATAATGCCTCTGTATCCGTTCTGCGGGTGAACGGGAACCTACAGCTGGCTATCAGGTGCTGCCAGGGCAACTGGTCATCCGCTAACCCCCCCGCGACTGTACTCAGAGAGCAGGGACAAATCACAGGGCTATAGGAAGCATCAAGTGTGAATGCGGGCCTACGTTGTCCTTGCAGCTCCAAACATTCACCTTTTTCTGCCTGGGAGGACAGCAGCCAACAAACCAAAAGTGATACTTGGCCAGATGAGGGACTTAAAGCATTTGGTACTTCCATAAAGAAGTGACTGTAGAGGTATTAATATCCCGTGATGTATTAAAAACTCTGGAAGGCCCAAATGTCTGTCATTATGATTGTCATTACTAGAAGATGAGATCTTAGTGACTTTGAATTGGGGGCCTGAGTGATTGATGTTCAAAGAACATTTCTGTTGACAGTGGTAAGAAGGCGATGTCTGGGAAAAACATCAGACAGAATCGTCAACTGGCATCAAGGGAGCACCAAACAGTGGAATTTCTTATAGAATAGTTTTGCTCCATCCATCCATCCATTCATCCATCTTCCAACCACATATCCTGGTCAGGGTTAGACTATCAGGAGCTGAACTCACACAGCAAAGACACAATACCTAGATGAGATATCAACCCATCTCAGTCATACATCCACCATGTTATCCAGATCACCAGCATGTTTCTATCTTTTCTATGAGTCAACCATGTATAGCTCCAGTCTTTATTTTGGACAATCACTTTTTGCTTATTTATTTATTGTGGTTCTGGAAGGAATTCTTAAGCATGCAGTTGGGGTAGAGAGAAATATGGAACGACATCAGAGTGACAGCAAATATTTACATTTCACAGGCCCCGTTGAGAGCTGGGACACCAGCAGGAGAAACGTGAGCAAGGCAGGTTGTACTTTGTGCCCACGCACAGGAAGATGCCTCCCTTGCCTGAGTTTACACCCTGAACCACTTCAAGGGGAAAACCTGCAGAGGGCGCCGCTCTTAAGGATACACATGACAAACAGGGTGTAAATCCTTATCGGGTATGCAGGGATTAGAGCATCTTCACACGCGCATTTAATCACAGGACAAAGGAGGGCCATGAGGCCTGGAGTACAGGGCGTCCCTGTAAACCAGGTTAAACCGCCCTCATCTGAAAGCAGTGCAGCCACAAACAAGCAGGTATTCAAAATGATGTCTTGCTATCATTACAGGACCTCAAGGATGGATTAACGTCTGAGTACTGGAGCTGTGATTTACTGATTTATTTTAAAAAGTGAGAAAATGACAGACTGAATGGAGGAGTGAGATAGAATAAGAAAAAAGCATCATTTAAATCAGTTAGCTGAATAATTTCATGATTTTATTTTATGAAAAATTGGGATTTTTTGGGGTTGTACTGGGGTCACTTAAAAAGGTAAGCAGCGATTAAGGAATAACTTATGCCTATTATGAAACAACTGCTTCAAGGTAACAGGAAAAAGATCCACGAAACGATGTAATTGGCAGGCAGGATGGGGCGGGTTCCTTCAGGGGGGCAAACTAAATACACGTCGTCCTCTCTACCTTAAACGGGCCAATCATAAAGCCACCTGAGGTGGGTCATTGCTCTCAGTCTCTCCTCAACACATGGGATAAATTTGCATCACAGCCTCAATACATTCAGCTGAGTCGAGTAGCTCCTCGTGCGCCACCCTCCCAAGCACGTCCCCGTGATCCACAGTCACATTTCACAATCCCAAACAAAGCACTTAGATCGCCACACTCGAACCCGTGACATTACAAGAAAAAAGCAGAACTCATCAACAGCACAGACGACGCTGGAACATCATTTTCCATGGCAACGCCATTAACAGCAGGTCAGCTAATCGGCATTCAGCGCCTGTAATTCTTCCTGCCCGGCCGGTGCGAGTGGGAATGCTTCCAATAAGCAGCGTTAATCAACACTTAGGGGGCTAACAAAGGTGCTCGGGTGCGAAGTTCTAGAAAGCGGCATCCGTGAGCATTTCCCTCTTCTCACTGCATCCCTGACGGTATGTGACATACTGAAATACAGCGAAGCCAGCAAGGCATGTTAGAGAGGCGGTACGCTTTCATTCCTCATGATTCACTGATGAACTATAACATTCATTCATAGCATCTATACCTACTTATCAGTTACTTCCACACCAAATGCTATTTAGCTGGACAAAAAGAAGCTCAGCATTCAAGCAATCCAAATGTTCACACAGAAAAAGGACTGGGTAATTCTATTTGTATTACACGACAAATTGCTCATCCCAAAATGCTCACAATATAACCTCAATGAGGTCAAACTATTTAGATACTTTAAACAAACAAAAACAAAACAAAACTACCCGCTTAAATGATAATGTTTAAACAAAAGTATATTAATGCTAAAACTGCAAAATATGAGTTAAGCAAGGGGCATATTATAAATGTGCATTTACCATATAAGTATGTATATAAAACATATATTTTATGTGTCTAAAGGGCATATCCATACCCTTTTGCCCTTCCAGATACAGAATTCCATTTCAGTTATCCTGCAGACACAAAGCAACGTGCATTGTGTTTTTTTTTTTGGGGGGGGGGGGGAGAAGAGAAGAGATATGCAAGGTGAGCCAGAGCAATCAGGTATGAGGGCCTCAAAGGTCAACAGCGAAATCACTCTCTTCACACCATTGGATTTGAACTCATGACCCTCTGAGCCACACACCACCCCTGTGCATCCCACACACGTATCTGTGTACTGAATTACAGATGATACACTTTTACAAAGAGCAGGTACCATTGTTAGCACAGACCATCTCCATGTGATTTTCTCAAACGAATATCTATTAAAGCCTATGACAGTTAAGGTCCGGGCGTATCTTTGCCCTGAGCCACGCCGATTGTAGTCCTGCTGGCCGGTGTCACACCCACCTCTATTTCAAAGCGATCCACTCTCCTGGACGGACCAGCTTCTTAGCTGACCTGCACTACCAGCGCTGCAGACTTTCTGTGTGACTTTCTGGCAATTTCCAGCCTCCGAACTCACTTCCCACCCGCCTCTGTGCCCGACTGTGTCACCTGGCAAATGACTCACCAATTAGAATTTCTTAACACTTTGTTCCTTTAAAGAGGCTTTTAGTTTTTCTTTTATTTTAGCAGGTTACTGCTCACCCTTTTCAGTATGAAACATACTGTATATATGTGGATGACTTTGGGCCTTGAGCAGAGCAATGACAGCAGCACAGCATCATCTCTGACTCACCGTGCCTAACGAATTCCCCACCAGCTCCGGCTGCTTCGGACTCGGAGAACCATTTCTGAGGTGTCACTGAATGAACAACAGCCGTTCCCGGGTCTTCTGGCAATCCGACCCGGCTGGACCTTCTCCAGGAAAGCTGATTAGAGGCTCTAACATGGGCTTGTTTGACGTTAATTGGATGGGAGCAACAACGGTGTGGCTGTCCCGGGGG
>JAODKF010000038.1:6509668-6524854 GCA_026779585.1 Mormyrus proboscirostris | reverse complement strand
AACCTGCCGATCACAGACACAACCTGCCGATCACAGACACAACCTGCCGACCACAGACATAACCTGCCGATCACAGACACAACCTGCCGACCACAGACATAACCTGCCGACCACAGACATAACCTGCCGATCACAGACACACACTGCCCACTAACACACTACCTCATAAGAGACCTATTTAAATCAAAGGCAAATAGTAAATAAACAAATGAATAAAATGTGAACATTTTCTTGAGTTGGTTATTATGTCCCATGCTAGCACACAGTATTTTCAGTCACCCCCATCCTTTTTTTTAAATATTTCAGTTTTCTGGAACATTCCCTTTGACCTAAAAGTGGAGATAATCACGGATAAGAGCAACACCATTAATTCACTGATTGCCAAGGCCTACTGGAATGACTACTGCTAGCGAAATCTGTTCATTTAAAGCCACGCTTCAGCAGACCCTCATGGATATTGGGAGATTAGGACACCATCTCTGAATGGTTCATTATTCAGAAATATGACATGTTTAAAATTTCAAATGCGCTCCCCAAATTGTGAAGGACTATTAAACCCTCCTTGTGCCAGGCATTACAACCGATATCCTGATTTATATTTTGTAATAAATCTTTGTGACTGAAACGGGATCGTTCGCTCTCTTCCTCTGTCCTGCTAATTCGCATTGTGATTCGGCGAATTACGTATTTATGAGAATATCTGGTGTTTGGAGTTTGACAAAAGTGTCACAAATCAAGTCTGAGCTAGCAATCAAGCTGCATATTGTGATGAAGAGGCTGTGGAAGCTAACTAGCATGGAGCAACCAGAGGTCAGATAGCAACCTGATTCATTAGACAAACCAGGTACAATTGGATATACTGCAGTTCCACTCTTAAAAAAAAAACCTTTTGGGAGTTTTACTTAAAAACAAAAATGTTCTGAGGGCAGAACGAAAAATGATTGGTTCAGAGATATAACCAATCAGACTGTAAAGGAGGTGGGTCCAAGCAACTACAGCAGGTGACATGTTATTGACATGTGACATGTTATTGGTTGCTAATGTAAGCAAAACTTCCATGAGCTTAAAAATAATAAAGTTAATAAAGATGATCTTCTCACATGGTGATGGGTCTGGTGAACTTTTTGGGACTGCGAAAAAGGTATTATTCAGTGATTTAAACTGGAATATGAAATGACTGATTAAGCAAAGCAGTGGTGTCCAAGCTAATGGGCTGTGCGCTGTATGCAGCAGCCAGCTTTCGATGCATTTGATTTTGAGCCAAGATAATATTTGTCGTGCAGCTAAATGCCAAAAACGTTTGTGGGAAAAAAAAGCAGAAATAAAATACTAAACAGAGACTGAAAACTAGGTGAGATATGCATCAGTGTTTGGTCACAGTCCAATATCTGTAATTCATTTTTTCTCTTTCAAAAACGCTTAATAATAATGACCATGTGGATGACAAAAAAACTAAATTTAAATTAAATTCTATTCACGAGTCCCTGAACAATGTGGACGGCATCCGCTATCCCCAGAGTTCCAGCACCCCCCCTCCCCCACAAAACACGCAAATGAATCCCCACAACACTGTCTCTTGCTGGGCTGTTAATCAGACTGGTGAGAGCCTCCTCCTCCTCCTCCTCGCTATGTAGCATCTCACAATATCATCTCCATTCCTCAAGTCTGGATGTCTATGCACTAACTAGCATACCACTATACACCAATAGTACCTATAGAACCCAAGACATATTTTAAACAATCTGGCAGGTGAATCACAAATCCCCGCTCTCCCCAGTGTGAAACAACAACCATGCATACCTCTTCATAAATAACTGTAGCATACTTGTCTATGTATTCATTATTGTGGTGTATGTCCAACTGCACACGTTCCGTGTAAAGCCATTTTTAAATGCCATTGTGTTTCACCGTACGTCTGCATATTTTGAAATGACAAAAAAGCTTGACTTGTCTTTCTAGTACAACTTTCTGTCAGAGTTTAGATTCCCATTAAATTATACCTCAAAAACCAGATGAGCAGAATATTAAAGAAAATCTGGAGGCTGAGTAAAACCAAGCAAGGTGGCCTAAGATCTGACTCAGGGTTTTATTCTTTTATATCAAGCGGTGACTTTTGCCGTCTATCAGTCCCAAAGTAAGGAGCCAACAATCAGATGTTATAAGACCCTGTGCATTTTGTATCCACTTGAATGGCTCTGCTAAGGTCCTTGGTTTGGCCTATTGTCCCCGTCACAGCAGTCAGCCTGATGGCATCCCAATCCCCCCTGGGGCCAGAAGGGGGAGCAGCTGAGCGAGGAAGTGACGGCGAAATACAGGCATGCGCAGCTAGCTAAAGATCTGTGAGGCTCAGTGTGTTACTTACCAGCAAGAACTGGGCTGGAGGGGGGCCATTTAAAAACTATTTGGGTATTCCAGTACAGACACCATTAAGAATTTGGAAATCCAACCGGCTTACAGCTTTTCAGTTTCAGCACTACAGAGACAATGTGACATGTCACTTCCATACTGAAGAAGCAGACCTTTGTGTTCTAGCTATTGATCAGTTCATGACACAGAATTCATTGCTATCCAATAAGAAACAGGCATCTCCAAAAATCGATTACTTCGGGGCGTGAAAAAATGCATTGTCTCAGAAAATACTTCACAAAATAAATCTAAAAAAACAATATAATGAGACTCTCATAGCACCACCTATCATTAGAAACCTATCATCATAAAGCCGTCGGTGAACTGTTAAAAGTTTTAAAAGGATTTGCGTGGATAGTGGTTTTCCTATGTTAGTTCGAGCCGTGTCACCCTTTTGACTTTATTCCAAGAACTCGGCAGGTTATCGACATCTAGTCTAAATGTTTGGACACAATTAGTGCCTTATAATACTGTACATTTACCAACACATTAAGCTCTTCTAATGAGACAGAGATGACTTCCTCAAACGGCTTTTCATTGGTCAATTAGACGTCAAACACTATCAGTAGACAGAGGAGAATGGATGTGTTCCATCTATAGTAAAAAGTCACAATTGTCAAAAACTGGACATATGTGGTTTCATCAGGCAGCAAAGGTTTGCTAAATGTTAGTGGACCGGAAGGGCAGTGATTCTTTCATTTCTTTTCTTTACATCCCTATCAGAGTGGCCTTGTGGGAAGAGACGGTCTTCTGCACTGCTGTTATATTCAAATGATGGTTTGCTAAGTTCTTGATTACCTGTTCCTGTTTTGTTTCCATAGAGTCGTCACTTTAATTCATTGCAAACATCACGTCAATCCAAACACACTGAGTGAGAACTTCAATTGTTTTGAACCAAATTTGGACTTAAGTGTAAGTAAATGAGGAAACGATGAGTAAAACACTTATTTTAACACCTTTGATTAAAGGGACAGGTTGTTTTGACTATTTGTGCATTTCATTTAGTCAATAATTACTGAAGAAATCTCAGCTTGAAGAATTAAACAGGCTATAAATGATATTTTAGACACTCAACTAAAAATTAATTTATTCTGGTTTGTTTAAATTTCATACAGAATTAAATTAAGGGAACATGTTTTATTAGAACAGCCAAACCTGTAACAATATTAAATTAAAACAGAGTTCACCACAGCAATATTAAAATGATAGCGTCCTTGAGTTTAGCTTAATGTGATTTAAATAAATATTTCAGTCAAGAGCTCAATTAAAAACAACAAGAAGCTGTTATAACAAGGACAAAATCTGTATTTTTCTGGAATGCATAGTCTCCCATACACAATTTAAAAAAAAAAAACTAAGGATCCATTAAATATCCCTCGATCTTCCAGTCATTTCCAGTACAGGATCAGGAGGGAGGACAGTTGACATAGTGCACAAGGTAGGGGACACCCTGGATCACTGGCTTAACTCAGGGGACACACAAGCACTCGCTATGGCCAGTTTAGAGGACAGGTGTAAGGAAGAGTACTGGGAGGAACCCCACATGATGTGTGTAGGACATGCAAACTCCACACACACACACACACACACACACACACACACACACACACACACACACACACATTTTTGTAAAATTGATTTTCCCCTTGTGGGAACTGAAAAAAAATGTTCCCAGAAGCTTAAAAATTAGATGGACACCTCCAAGTGTCCAAAAGACGGGCCTGAATTTCATGAATACAGGAGAGATGAAACACAGGAGGTAACCTGCACCCTACACCCTCATGCTCGCAGGACGCTTATGCAGAGAGGCTTTACTCTAGATCAACCAAAAATGAGATCCTCAAAAGCTCACCTGTCAGACATGAGAACGCAACGGATGCATAGAATGAACTATAGCTGCCATCCTCAGAGAGCCAAGTCACTACAAGGAGCCCTTCGATCCTCAAAGCAAAATATCTCCAGTGGTAGCAGGGCACCTGGAAACGCCAGGAGGCAGGGTCTGATCAGAAGGTCACCAGGTCAAATCCTAAAGTGGAGCAGGTGAATCCTAAAGAGGTCACCAGGTCAAGTCCTAACACTGAGAGCAACCAGTGAAATATTCATGTGTGAAAGCATCATGCCGCATGCTGTGATTTAATTTCTGTAGGATGCTCCAAGGCTTTTCATTCATAAGTGCAGGGAGCAAATACAGATGTCCATGTCCTGCCTGGAGAATTTCCGTGACTGAGAGCCATGAAACGCAGGGCAACTTTTTGAGCAATGTTGCCCGGCAACCAGGTGAGACAAAGGGCAACTCAAAAAATTGTCCGAGAATCATAACCTTAACCAATCCGTGATGTCATAATGTCGATAGCCAGCAAATCTAAAAGCCAAGCGGCCCTGAAACCACACAGCACAAGCAAGAGACAAAAGACACTGGTAACGTCCATCACTGAAGCGCAGGAGTGATCCTCACAGCGCCCTGAGGCACGGGGTCAGATGACGATGCCGTCGACGATGCTGGTGGCACCAGTTACAACCCCCATCACGCTTTCTGGACATGGAGCCACATCCTGTCAGGGTGACGAACCACTGAACAGACAGAATCCGCAGCTCTCCCAATTCCAGCTAAGGTGCCTTAACCAGAGAAGGACACAGGCATGACTGCACCAAAGGATATGCGAGCAAATCACAAAACAAATCAAATCACAAAGCAAATCAAATCACAACACCAAAGGGATACATTCAGAATTCATATCCTATAATTGAGATATTTCTCTCCTCCCTGTGGAGAAGCTTTCTTTTTCTCTGAGCCGTCCTGATCGCCATGAGATACATGCTGGTGGGTGCAGGTTAGGGCTGGTCAGCGTGCAGTGGTCCGTAGCAACTGGGGGTTAAGGGCCTCGTTCAAGGGCCCGATGGAGACATCAGTTTATTGGCTTCGGGATTCAAATCAGCAACCTTCCTAACCCAGCGAGCCACACATACTGATGCTGATTAGTTTTTTTTTTCTTAACTGCCATCAGAATTAAACTTCATGACTTCTGTGTCACTCTGGGATTGCGTTCTGTGGCTCAGCAGACTAAACCACTGAGTTTGTGGATCAGGAATTTGCTGGTTCGAGTCAAGCCTTAACAGAATAGTTACATGTCTATGGGTGCTTGAGCAAGGCCCATAACCCATTGGCTCCTCAAGGGGGCTGCCCCTTTGCTGTGACCCCCAAGCTTGCTTACACCTGTATGGAGACCAAGATGGGGCAAAGAGAATTTCCCAACGGGGATTAATGAAGAAGAAGGATACTTATTTTCTAAAACCAACAGTATGTCATAATCATAACACAGCCTTTTTGTTGTTATACCTTCAAAGAGATTTTTGACCAAGATATAGATAGTCACTGTGGGGGTGATTAGATATACTCAGTCTTTTAAAATCCATTACTTCTACCAAAGATCTGTGTTTAGAACCACCTGGGGCCTTTGGGTCTATCACTAATGTTCCAATACATTGTACCAAGCTGCACTAGTCCAGTTCTTATTCTGCAACGCTCTATTGATTCATTGATTCATTCTGCTTAAATGAACATAGGATCACCCCTTAGGAAGTACTGGGTCAATTACCAAATCATCCATCTACCTATAGTGCTTATTCTGTTCGGAAATGTTTCCCAATCCGGTCCTGGGGGACCCTCAGAGAGTCCACTCTTCGGCCGAAGAAGATGGGAGGAAGCAAAAATGTGGACAGTCTGGCAGGAGGGCTGGAAGGGAGCAAAAACATGGACCGTCTGTGGGTCCCCCAGGACCAGGTTTTGAAACATTGCTGTGCAAGGTCACAATGAGCCTGGACCTTATTCCAAGAAACACAAGGTTTGTGGGGTGGGGTGGGGCACTGTTCCGTAGAGGTAACCAACACAGTATGGAAAGAACACAGTAACCCTAAGCACACAGCACAGGGGCACGATTCAAAGCCCCAATCCTGGATCTGTGAAATGACAATGCTAACAATTGAGCCACAGTGCCATCAATAGTTCACCGAGTATGAATGCAGGAGAGAGGTAGGTGTCCTGAAAAGCACTAGGATAATCCCTAATCTGCTAATCTCCCGTCTGTGCCTCTGCTTCGCATATTGCCACCTTTCCCTGAAGGATGCTGTCGGCGAGCCACAATTTCCACCCTCAACATGTCGGCTCCTCCGCAAACGGTGTAAAAACGCTGTAAAGCAACACGAACACCAAGCATCCGACCTGCTTCGGAACAGTGACCCGTACTGGGCAGGATACAAACCGAAATGCTTTTCGCATAATCACACTGTTTTTATTTTCGGCAGACAGTAATCTGAAGCGAAATAAAGCCAATGGAGACAAACGGTAATATTTTGATGTATTTAAAAACAGACAGAAAATTTAATCAGTCACCAGTAAAATAGCACTCGGTTTTAAAAACACTAAAGAAAATCACACTTATTGTGATTAGCTCCTGTAAGAAACTGTATTTTACATTTGAAATAGCCTTGTAATTGCTAAGCAATTTCACGCATGCCATCGTTAATTGGCGTACAACATCTGTAATGAGGGTTTATGTTCATTTTTATAATATCCGTTTTATAAGGGAATACGGTCCGTGCTGATTTGCGTAGCATGGAGGGGCTGCTTCTGCTATATCACACGGGAGAGCAGCGTTTGGCGTTGGTACTTTCTGGGTGCATTCAGGAATGAATCTACCTGCTGAAACTGAGGTCTTGGTGTAGACTGAACTTCACTGCCCTGACAGAAGGGGGTGCCATTTGTTACCCCCACTGCTTCTCCTGCCACAGAATTTGAATCAGTACTACTTTAGTCTGGTGTAGGGTAGTACTGATTCAGATGACTGGTCACTCAAAATTGACTTTCAGCTAAGGATGCACATTCTTAATTTGAGTGTGCACCCTTTAAGCATGCATCATTGTGTCTGGTGCTCCTCGTCAGTACGATGGCCCAAACCCATCTTCACAGCGGCCCGGCCGGGCTCTGCTCACCGTCCTGCAGCCAGCATGAGCAGATCTGGTCTCCAGAGAGCCAGACAACCATCTCACAGGTAAATGCAGTGAAACTTTGGGTTTCGCTGCTAAAGCTTGTGACTTTTCTGATGCATGAGCTTTTCACGCTTCCTACTAAAAAGTCAGCTTTGTAGAGAAACAATAAATAATACAAGCGAGCCGTCACTGTGCGCGCAAAGCTTTGCTGATATTAATATTATTCCCTGCGGACGGCGGCCCCCGGAGAGGTCACATCCTGCTGTAAGGGCTCCCACTTCCTTCTTAGAGCAAAGATGCAAGGCCCATATCCTTCCTGTTTACTGAGTCAGGTACTCAGCCAAGCGCACTGCATGCTCCATTTTGAAACAAACACTAGTGTGACTATTGTTACTATTAATATGTATTTTTTTACTGTATAAAAGTGTCTCTTGATCCATCCATGCATCCATCCAACCATCCATCCATCCATCCATCAATCCATCCATCCATCCATCCATCAATCCATCCATCAAGGGTGGAAGTTAGGACAATTAAGTCCGCTAAGTGACAGGGGGGCTAACAAATCTGGAAAATAACAAGACTGGTCTGGGTTAAGGGCGAAACATGATATGCTTCATGGGGAAGTGACTGAATTCCAAAAACAGTTATGACCTGAATAAGGTGAACACTGACCGACGTCTTTCTGAACTGGCACCTCAGAGCTGCCCTTCACTTCCACATCATTCACGACGGATATGTGTTCGGATGGAGAGGAAACGGAATGATGCACGGCGTGAGGCACGGAGAGCCATCGCTTGTGTGCAATGAAGAATAATGTATCCTACCTCACTCTGACTTTCTCTCAGATATGAACTCGGAAGACCTAAACTTTATTCTATGTTCAGTCAGAAAGCGTCAAGTATTCCTTCACTCACGGGACTGAATAAAGAATAAAAACAAAAAGTTACAATGATCATGTGTTCTGTATAGACCTGGGAAGGAAATATTTGAGCTATTTTTCAGTGCTCTGAACATAAACAAATCCTGACCTTGAAAACACATATTCAGAAATTCAACAGCAGAAAATATACAATATCCAGGCGAAATCTTCACTCTTCTTGTCGAAATCATAATTACTATGGCAACTACATATTCAGACATTCAACACCAGAAAATATATTCTATTCTGATAAAATCTTCATCTTCTTCTTATGGAAATCATAATTACTATGACAGCTACAATACAAAATACAAATGACCAGACTGACACTGAAAAGTAGACATTGTCATACCTGTAATTAGAGACTGATATAATCGGACAGCTTAATCTTTATTAAGTTGTGCAAATGTGCAGAGCGCCTGAATCTGAATGAGCTGCGATTGGGTTTCTCAAAATGAAAAGCAGAAAACAGATTATCTAATAAATCTAATGAAGCAAAACAAAACAGATTTCTGAGACTGATCTAGGCTGTGTGGTTGAGAATCAGGAAGAGTGTATGTGTGTGTGTGTGTGTGTGTGTGTGTGTG
The DNA here is from genome assembly GCA_026779585.1 of Mormyrus proboscirostris. Taxonomy (NCBI): domain Eukaryota; kingdom Metazoa; phylum Chordata; class Actinopteri; order Osteoglossiformes; family Mormyridae; genus Mormyrus; species Mormyrus proboscirostris. Next base: position 6,515,953 of record JAODKF010000038.1, on the reverse strand, counting down.
TGTGTGTGTGTGTGTGTGGACACGTAGATGGTGTAAAGTATCTCAGAAACATGTTGTGTCAAATGCCTGTTCATTTCTGCCCCAAGAGCCATCAGAATGGTTCTGTCATGTGCTGTACGGGGAAATGCTGCTGTTATGATGAGTGCAGTGGGGAAATAATCCCTTTAAATGTCCATAAATTACATTCATACTCCTAAGATCGCATGTGGGCCATAAGGAACATCCCTTTGCCTCCCTATCTTCCCACCCACCCCCACCCAAAAAGGGGACAGGGTCACTGTTAGGCAGCTGCTACACCTCCAGTCAAAAAAATAAAATACTGCCACCGCAGCCGCACAAGGTGACAGACAGACATAAAAATTAAAAAGAAAAAGAAAAAAAAAAAAAAAGACATATGGTGCAGCTTCAATTATCATTTGTTTTCTCAAGCACCATAAACTCGGATCAAAATGATTCATATAATTGGCCATTTGAGGTCATTAAACCTGTGACAATTTGTCACAAAGGCATTTAAAATAAACAGCTGCAAGTTAATATAAAAATAATAAATTAACAGCAGGTGACTTGTTAGAAATCCAAAATATATATTTCTACATATAATAAAAATTGTATTACAAGCTAAAATAATCTGCATGCAAAATGAATTTTATGAGTATAGATCATTATTATAGTATTGTATTTTCTTATTGTTGCGGCCTGGCATCCCACCCAGGCCCTTCCTCCGTATCCTGGGACAGGCTCCAGGCTCATCGCAAATCTGCAGTAGATAACCAGTTACAGAAGATGGATGGATATTTTGTCAGGCTCTCCGGTGGAATGAAGAAGAGAAATTCTGTGCTGTGGTATTTCTTCATTACGGCGGGCAGACAGAGCCCAGGACCACAGCGGGCAGCCACGGGGGAGACAGGTCCCAGCTGTCTTTCGCGCAGCACCGGGCCACAGCCTGACAAAGGCCACCAGGCAGCACTACCCGCTCACAGAGTAATGGATGCCTGGCCATCAAAACAGTCAGTTCATCAATATTAACTTCCAACAGAAGCCCAAAGACACAGTGCATGTGTTGGGAGAGTATAGGCTATTACTCAGCGATATCTACTGACTCCAATCTGTACAAACTATGGTGGCGGTAGGGGGCAAATCTGAAAAAAAAGAATCACAAAGACTACTGATCTTGATTCATGCCACACCCAGGCATATTAATCAAACCCACAGCCATATTAATCAAATCCAAACTAAGTCACACACTCCTCTGCTCCACTGTAGTCAAAAGAGTTGCTGGATCAGCTGGCCTGGTTTTTATTGCACCAGTTGTGAAAATCACTGCATCCGCTGTCCCGGCTTTAAAGTATCCTAATTTACTGACAAAAGAGCTGTCTCAACACACCGGCGATACCCCCATATCTGAACGCAACGCAGGGCCAGCTGTCATGAGAGATTGGGTAGTGTCTGGAGAAAAAGGGTGTTTAAAACAGTCATCGTGCCGCGCTCGCCGGTAATGAACGGTCGCGCACAATGTACGTCCTGATGTGTGACAGACGGAATGCGCGGGAGCGCAGGCCAGTCGTCGCGACACCTGCGACATTTTGCAACGATCCACACCGCTGAGCGCCTGTATATTACAGCACGGGGATGATGTTACCTCAGTGCCACAAAGAATCGCAGAATATCTGTGCCTTTCTATTTGTGTAAGTCAGTAAGCACTCTATGTGATACTGAGAGTGAGGTGAGGTTTACGGAGAAGTCTCCCGTAGGTTAATCAAGAAAAAATCCACAGATTTCCACAAAGGACATAAACGGTTAAATCTCAGGCAGCTCCTCAAAGAGATTACAGAGTGAATTACTTTAATGTAAGGCTTTAGGAGATAGATACTATTTTATGCACACTTAAACAACTTTAGTGTGCATGTATTCACTTTTACATTATTTATCCTGGGATTGGTCTCGATTGACGAGGATACAACCGATGTATCCTTGGATGTTTCTCGATATGCCTGCTTGACTGTACTTGTGTTCTCAGATCAGTTACAATACTCAAGAACAGAAGTACAGAGGAGGGTAGAAATCTCTGGATGTCATTCTTTCCCCGCTCCAAACATCACGGATAAACCGGCTGCACGCTCCTTGGGGGGAACTGATTGCACGATCCGGAATAAATTGTGTTTCGATCTGGATGCGGACAAGAGTCCACCTGTTGAGTATCCCTGTTTAAAACGAGCCTGTGGGCTTATTACGAATGCTAACAGATGACTACAACATGAGGACCGACGTGGACCCCGGGGTCCCTTGTGCTGCAGCCTCTCTGCCTCATTGTAACACCAAGTGTTATTAAAATGACCCACGCTGCCACCTCACCGCACAGCTACTGGAGGCTCGGGGCCAGGAGACGAGAGCATTCCTGAGTGTTTTTCGTCAAACTGAAATGAGGTTCAGCCAAACCGAACCCTGCAGTACCAGGTGAGCGTGCAATCACTTGCTGCTAGAAGCTGTCCCGAAACAGAGCTTCAACACATGCTAATGCTTCCTCAGGATACACGGTCTTATTATGAATACAGAGGAGAAATTAGCATTTTAAATGAGCCTTTTCAACATTAGCAGCAAGCTTTCTGCATTGCCAGAGCTCCAATGAGCACACACTGCTCGTGAGATCCCCTCCCTGGACAGTAGGGGGCGCTTAGGTGAGACGTACCTGCTCCTTCACGGAAGCCAAGATAGCAGAGGTGGTCTCCGTCTCGGTGGCATCGCCGTTGGAGCTGTTTAGTACCGGGTTCAGCATGGTGGTCTTTTCTGTGTCAGAAGCTTGGTCTGGTACGGGCATAACTCCTACACAACAAGTCAACAAACCATGGTCAGTCTGGAATTTTCAAAAATGCCTCGCCAAAAATATTAATACAGTACAGTGCAAAAGTCTACAGCTGTTTACCTGGGTAGTAAGTGTACATTTGCTCAGAAAAAAAAACACAATTCAACACTGGATTATATGCACACACCGAGTAACACAAAAAAAACAGTAATTCCTTTGCTCTCCAAAAAGTTACTGATATCTTGTAGGACAGCTAGATGAACACCACTTTCCCAAATATGCCATCGGGGGCCATTCCATGTATTCATGAAATTTCACCACCAGCGCACGTAATTAATTAACTTAATGGCAATTATAAATAAATTGAAGGGGTAGTGATTAACCAAACATGATGTGCTTGTGGTCAAGTCAACAAAAATATGGGTACACTGGATGGTTACTGCAAAGGCTGGAGTCACTTCAAGATAAGTTTTGAAATGGCTAAGCTAACACAGTTTGACAGACGTAAAATCAGAGTTGTACACTACCATGAATATCATTTAAAGTAACCCCTAGACCAGGGTGTGTAATGTATGCAGGTTTTCGCTGCAACTCACTAATTAGATCACCAATTAGAGGACTGATTGACTGAAGAGTCCTCACACATGGGTTTGAACAGCTGACCTACAGGTTATCCCAAAAACCTGCATACACAACAGCCGCTTGCGGATAAGATTGGTCACCCTTGCCCTTGATGGTACGCAGTATGGATCACTGACAGACAACCCCCTGACCAAACCAGCTAAGCATTCCCATTATTGGCAAATGACCCACAACACGCCGGTACTAAGAATGTCAAAACCCAAAGCAGACCAAACCTACAAAGGAAGAACGACTTTCAACCCCAGCTTTAAATCATCTTTATTACTACATAGCTACACAAAACAGTGAGTTGGTCACTGACTGCACATACAATTAAATGAGTGATAAAGAGTATAAAACACATACTGAGACAAATGAATGTGGGGAACATCGACTGCCCACACTGTGCCCAGCTGAGGAGCTGCATCCATTAACAAAGAGAACTTTCCTCATATATGATGACAGTATGCCTCCACAGAGGAGAGGTCTTAGAGAAAATCTAATTATGTCTACTTAAGCTTCTATTTTCTAAAAGTTAATCTAATTTAATCTAGCTTTCACACATTAGCATGCTGTGTTATATAAGTCGCAGTGGAGGCTTCCAGGCAAACCCTAGTGAGGATCTGTGCCAATCTGGGTTCCTGTGGTGCCTCCGGTCCTGACTGCCTATGATCTCCGGAGAAGCCGTGGACCATATACTTTAACTTAATAGACTGTTTTAGATTACATGCTTCTATCTGGCAAATCAGAAACAAAAGCGCCATCGCAACCGTACTGGCAAAACTTGACAACTCTACGGACACGAATGTACTACGACAACCTGTTCCTGGAATTACCGCGACTCTGTCCCAGATTTTAATTCGATCCAATCAGAAAAGCTGTGCTGACGGGCGACTCTGCAGTCACCTGTGGCGGCTCCTACATCTCCCCGCCCGCCTGACCCGATGACGTGTGAATATCAGGTACTAATGATCAGATGAGCGCGAATTTATGAGGTTAAAAAGCAGAAACGAACGTACCTTCTTGACTTTTCAAATGACAATTTTTATAGGATAAAGAACATAAAACAAAACCAACAACCTTAGTTACAGTAATTGAGGTAATCCCTAGAGGAAAAAAACATCTGAATTAAGGATCGTGAGAGTCTGGAGTAGCAAGTTTGCCAGCTCTCCCACATCTGGCATGACATGCACGCTTATAGCAAATCCATATTTTTCATTTATAAACCTAAGATTAGCTACTAATGTAATAAAATTGTTACATGCATATAAATGGGAATGCATGTGTGTGCAGACCCGTCTTGAATTGAAAATCTCTCGCCTACCAATCAACCAAAGTAGGAGGGCCCGTGAAGTAGGGAGTCCACGTCGACTCTTTTCAAGGCTCTAAATGCAGAGGTGTCGCCAAACTGACATTCGGGGCTGAAGCGAAGCAGCTCCAATTTACAGTCAAACCTCCGATTAGGAGTAGAGTGTTTTGCAAGACGAGCAATGTTTTTTAAATAAATTTTATATCTTGATAAACGAGCCAGGTCTTTCAATACGAGTATTGCGTATACGCTTTGTCTGCCAAGCGCCACGTGATCACAAGTAAGCCGGTGGCTCTTCTCTCTCTCTCGCTCGCTGTGGGATTGTGGGTAATCGTCTCAGTCTCAATCGGCGTCCCTCGCTCTTACAGTAGAAAAGCACCACCCAAATAAGGGCGTAGCAGTGCGAGCGATGAATCTGTTTAACGACAATGCGAAATCGAAAAAGAAGCAAAAGCGGCTGTCATTGCATAGGTTCCTTGTTGAAAAAGATTCCTGTGAGCTAATGAGATTATAGTGTTAGTGCTATAGCAGTGATTCCGTTAGTTATAGTGAAAGTCCTACAAAATTCTCCTCTCGTCTCCCTCACACCAACCACGATTCTTTTCAAATGTAAAGTGCAGGTTAATTTGTTTATGTAGTTTTACTTTATATTTCGTATCCATCATATTTGTATGAATATTTTTGGGTTGTGGAACGAATCATCTGAGTTTCCATTATTTCTAATTGGAAAATTCGCTTTGATGTACGACTGCTTTGGATTACGAGCACGTTTCCGGAACGAATTATGCTCGCAATCCGAGGTTTTACTGTATTTGTTTAACTCAGATGTTTTAATAACTGTGCTCTCAGTTTGATAACCGGATGTCTTAAGATTTTAGCAATGCTCCTCCTATAACCGCAAAAACCAAAATTGTGAGTTTTAAAATGTCATTTAGCAGTATTATATGCCTAATTAGTTGTGTGTATAGTCTACTCCCAGGTTGCCTGTTATTCGTTCTGAGTCTGCCGTTGCAGGTCTCGTTGGGAGACAATTACAGTGTAGAAACAACCGCACCGATCGCAGATGAAATTCAGTCTTTTGTTCACCACCGATGCTTTTGCATGAGTCCTGCATGCATTCTTTAAGCTTTGCTCAGTCATGGAAAGTATGCATGTTTCCGAGAAATTTAACAAAAATGAAGATAAAAGCAAGAAAGAACTGGTCACCAACATACATTCCTCTTTCACTGTACATAATTTTTGTCCGTCAAGATGATTCTGAAAAACACAAGTGACTTAATGGCATCGTTTTGACAACTCACAGTACCAAAACCAGTTAATCTGCTTATTTATGTCCGAGAAATCAGTTGTTAGAGTAACCAAAATGTGAGTGAACTACAGTCATCTCGCTTCTCCTGGAATATTGTATATGGTATTTCTAAAAGGCAAATCTATTTTGGTATTTCCCGATAAAATTTGCCGGAGGGAGTATCGTCATACTACAATGGTAGGTAGTTCTATTATATGGGCAACGCAGGTTTCATGAAAAGAAGTCAGGATTTTAAGTTACAAAGAA
>JAODKF010000038.1:6497998-6509568 GCA_026779585.1 Mormyrus proboscirostris | reverse complement strand
CTGTGACATTGTGCCTCTTATAACTACTCGCTGCTTCCTATCTGTTAACCAGTTATCAATCCAGGTCGCTACAGTTCTTAAAATACCTGTCGCTTTGAGTTTAAGTAGGAGCCTCTTGTAGGGGACAACATCAAAAGCCTTTTGGAAATCTACTGTAAGTAGATGACATCATAGGCCTTCTTATCATCAACTTCCTGAGTAGCTTCCTCAAAAAGCTCCAACAGATTTTTGTAGTTCAGCCCTGTAATAAATTAATAGAATATCCTATAAACCAGAGAAGTGTTACAATTGTGCTGGCGTGTAATTTTTTTTTTAAATTGCCATACACCATAACTGTCTAGGGTACAAGCTATTGAAGTCTATTGTATGCTGTTGCACAACAGCTACCAATTCAGTTGAATTTACTTTCATATAATAATTTCACATAATTTATGCAAGCTACTTTTTAATGTTTCACATTATTCTTTTGCAGCCTCTTGTAATATCTCAATTTTGCATGGAAAGAAATATATATATTTTTTCTTCTGAGTGACAGACAGGTAGAGGTACAGCTGACGCTCATGTGGTCTGGGTTTATGGATTCAAGTTTCAGAGATGAACTGTCAATTGTTGCGCATGAGAAGATTATTGATAGCTGATGACAAGTATCGCTGCTGGGTTCCGGAATACTCAGTGCTGCAAAAAAACAATAGAATAAGAAACAGGTGCGAATACTCACAGCCACCTGATATAACAACGCCCCTACCACCCCATGCTACTCAGAAGGCCTTTCAGACTTGCAACTCTCTATTGAAAAATAGAAACATATATCTTTTATAGTAACGTTTCAGTTGGTTAAATGGTCAGTTCTAATCACTTTTGTGCCCTTAGCAGCAGACTGACCATATTTTCACTGAAGCACTTTTTAAGTAAAAACAACCCTTTAACTTGTCTCCCTAGCATCTATTGATCGCACTGGAGTAATTTAATTAGCTACAATTTCTCATTCATCGATTCTCATTCCGAAAGAAATTTGTGCAATATGGCCTGTGGGTAACAACAGAGAGAAACTCAGAAATGACTGTAATATAGGCCTTCTGTCTAGGGTGTGTTCCTGCCTTGTGCCCTATGCTGCCTATGATAAGTCCCAGCCCCCCACCCCCCCCTGCCCCTCCCCCAGCCCAGGATAAGCAGTAAGAAGATGGATGTATGTTAAGTACAGGTGCTTTTAAGAATATGTGCTCATGCACCTTGCTAATTGCAAAGGAGACTCGATGACCCCTAATCCATAAGGCCGCTTCTGACAGTGTGTGGGGGGGAAACTCTACCACTAGCTTGCTGCCTCATAAATATCTCATAAGACAGGCAGTCCATGCTCTATAGCAACATTGTGAATTCAAATTTAGGCGAAAAACAACTTGTATTTGATACGGGCTATAAAACATATTTAAATAAGTCAAGAGGCAACATGATTTTGGTACATATTGTGTTTTTTTCCACAGAAAATAACTCCTAACTGAACCAAAAAATGTTTAGAAAATTACTAAAAAATATCATTGTTAAATTAGGTTTACATTTACAGGCGTGACAGAGAAGAAATTATCCTCACTGAAAACAACATGGCCGCATGTTTTACAGCACACTGCAGGGAATGCGATTTCTGGGTTTTATGAAATGAGCTGCTGTACACAAGAGAAACTTTACAGAAGCCATAGATTATACTGCTTAGCAACCGTGTATTGCTCCCGGCTGAACGCCTGTCACCGCTGTCTGAAACCAGGAGTGGCGTAAAGCTCAACGTTTCGATAATGTTAAATCAGTCTTGCAATGGAAGTCATATCTACAGTAGATAAATACTGCAAATAACACCACAATACGGCTGAAATTTTTGTTTGTGGAAATATCTCAGTTGGGATGGAGAACAGAATTGCATGATGGGGGTTTGGCATTGATAAATAGGATTATTTAAGACCTTATTTTTTCCAGGGCAACATAAGAATTGGGCAGGACCGGGTCGAATCCACACCCAAGGAAACAGGAGTCAGGCTCACAAAAAGCAATAATTTTCTATATAAAATATAGCCAGGGCCTATGTGTTTTTGGGGTTAGTGCAAGAAATACAGCAAAATATATAGATTTTTTTTACATCTAAGAGGCGAGAGATGAGTTTTAAGCGCGCTGAGACCTGGTCACCTGACACAGGATCTGAACACGTAAGTCACACTCCTAATCAAAATTATTTAGACTAAAAATAGTAAATCGCAAATATGTTTAGAAACATCATATCATGGCAGATCTGAAACAAGGCAGTAATGATTACCATTTTTAATATATGAGAGCACCTATACCTACGTAGTAAATTGAGCACATGAAAACATTCTTATGTGGCATCAATCATACATTGCAGATAAAAAACAAACCATTAATTAACAGCAGTTAACTCATTACAAGAGCAGAGTAAATTTATTTTCATGAAAATGCCAAAGGTTATTATTGAAATGACTTCATGTACAGCAATTTCAATATGTCAGTATGCAAACAAGGCTCCCGTTAGTCTCATTAAAATGCAACGCACTGTTAATTTCACAGAGGTAATTATCTGTCAGACTGCCCAGACACAACCTCTGCACATCACAGTCACCGTGTCAGACAAAAATAATCAAGATTTGTCTGCGTATGAGTTTATTAAATCTTTCACCTTGATTTATTTGGAAGGCAGTCATCCTTGAAAGAAAACATTATATCGTAGATTCAAATAAGCTAGTACTATGCATTTGTTATAAAATATATAGCAAACATTGTTTTGGGACTAGAGAGAGAGTCTTTACTGATGTGTTGGCAAAATGATCATTAAGATCATTAAGAAGAATGATTATCCATCAGACAAAATGATTTCAGATGTACTTTATAGATGACAGGGGGAATCTAAAACATTATTTTACTACCAAAAATCTTTCTCAATTGACACATTTACATTAGAAGAAACCCTTAACTAGCATAGGAAGAAATTCTGGTGAACTCATTACATCTCGGTTGTCAAAAATTGTGAAAAATGCAAAAGCTTTAACTCACCATTTGCACTCTCTGTATGTTATCATGATGTGTTCCTCTCCACAGAAAAAGGCGTATTAACAAAAAGAATACATACATAATATTAAGGGAAAATACCAGAAACTGTTTTGTTTTTCAGCTCTAGAGGTTGAAAATGACAGCTACAGATAATGGCATGTTCACAAATCCTTATCGACACTGTCATCAAAGATGCCTTTTATGCAAACGTTGTTCCATTTACTTATTCAGCAGATGTCCATGGCGGCGTGCAAGCAAGGCGGATCATACGCCGCAAACGTAACAGGAGGGGAAGAGGCAAGCAGCACCCAGACCAGTAGCAGAGGTCAGAGCAGTAGGGTCAAGAACACCACGACAAGTCAAGGGCCGAAAACTCACGCCAGGCTTTTAACAGAATCGTAAATCTAGAACATTCCATTCACCATTCACTTCTACAAATGATAAGCCAGTTTACCAGGCAAATAGAAAAGTCATTCAGACATTAAACGATACAATCAGACCCAAAATGACATGTCATCTCTCCACAGAGAGATAGTAAATTGGGAAGAAACTCGTTCAATCTATGATGTCAGTTTGACTGTCCATTCAGATAGTGCTATTTAGTAGACTTAACTTAATTAAGTCTAATTAAGTTAGACCTCGTAAATTCGACACAAAACACCCAACCTCCTGCCTGTACAGTTAGATTGGGGTAATTATTGTTCTTCATTTTAACCTTTCAGCAGTGTGCAGGAACATTTATTTACACGGTATGAATCCCTATGCGTACTGGATAAAAACAGTGTCTCAAGCAAAAGAATCAACAAACATCAGAGAAAATCAATAGCATTTAAGGCAGGTTGCACTTATATATCTGTAAACAGTAATCTCTAAAGACATAAAAAAAAAACAAATAGACCAGTTGCAGAGTCAGTATTTGGTTTACTGCCTTAATAAAGACTATGCAATGTCTCAACACTAAATGGAATATTATTTTCCGAACTGTTTTGCAAAGATAAATAACCTCAATGATTAAGAATTTCTCTCAGTTTCAACTTTCCGTTCCTCCCTCCCCAAGTCCAGTCTATCCGGGTTTTCACATTCAGGGTTTCCCCCCCGATCCTCTCTCCCACAACCCTAAGTATCCCGTGTTTCACATTCTGGGTCCCCCCCCCCCCCATTCTCCCTCCCATTGCCTGGTCTATCCCAGTTTTTACATTTCATGTCCCCACCACCCCACCCCGCGCTCAATGTGTCGTGACACATTACTTCCAGGACCGTCATTAAAATGATCTGCTATTCTAGCCCTTCTGATGGCCTTTGTTCACACCCCGCATTGATGAGTCTCGGCCGCTTGACACCCTGTCAGCGGATCGCCGTGTTTCCCTCCTCATACTCAGCAGGTACTCACCACGGTGGACCATGAGCACCCCACAAGCCTTACTGTTTTGGAGATACTCTGACCCAGTCGTCTGGCCATAACGATTTGGCCCTTGTCAAAGTCTTTACCGCTGTCCATTTCTTATGCATTCATCATGGTAACGACAACGCCAAATGTTAGCTTACCGTTTAACATATCCCAGACTTTGACATGCACCATCTTTACGAGCTAGTCAACATTATTCAGATCACATGGGCAAGGTCATAATGCCTTAACTCAGTGATGTATATATATATATATATATATGCAATTATTTAATTATTACTTGTTAGCTCTTCACAGTCAGCAAACTTAGTAAATAAATAATTAATGCTTCTTCAGTTAAATACTAATCTATTCTACCACCAAATAAGAACACTGAATCAATGTTAGGAACTTTGAGTAATTATCTTAAAAAAAATTTAATTTTGTATAGGTTCCTGCCCAATCCAAAGCGACTACGCGCCAGGGACAGTATCAGAGAATGACACTGCAGCCACATCTATACCACATGCTGAAAATACTTCTAGGTTGTAACCATTAATAGATATATGTTGTGACACATTCACTAGAATTTAGCAGCAGTACTCCCAAGCTAAAATTAATTAGAGGTCACTCTGATTGAGAAGCAGAATTCACAAAGGGGCTGGGAAACCAGGCCTGAAAACGACTGATCTACTTTGGGTAGATCTGTACTCAGTGTACACAAGTTGAGGACTTAACAGAAGACAAAGGAGAATCTCCCAATGCTCAGACTTTATTCTTCTTGCGGTTCTTGCTAAAGTAAATAAATATTGAATATGTCCTGGGTGCTTGTTAATTTATTGGATGAGTAACTAGCTGATAGACATTTGTGTCTGGGGATAGCTATCAACAGACAGTGATTAAAAAGACAAGGATTTGGTTTTATCTGGTTACTTACCGACTGAATGGAATGCTCCAATGGCTTATTCACAGATCGATTATCTAATTCGATAATTTATCCCCATTTGCATCTGTCGCACTTAAGGGAAGGCGACGACAGCAGAGGCAGCCCATTGGCTGGTCGACTCGATAATTGATTAACTGGTTAAGTCAGTGTTAATCTTATTTGCATGGAATTTGCAAGTACTTAGATTTTCAGTGATCCAGGGCTACTTTAGCATGCCAATTTGGCTACTGTAGACAGATTAATCTCTGTCTGAGAAAGGTAGAGGATACGGCAGTAGCCACGATTCAGCATATGATAAACAAAAAGTGAACCTTTGAACTCAACAGGCTGGCAGGAAGATGAAGAGGAGAGGAGATTAGAAGCTATTCGTAGAGTAGCATAGCTAGCCGGCATGCTGCTCCAGCTTCTGAGCAGCAGTTCAGACCAGCTATAGGTAGCTTCAGGCCCCATAGGCTCCAGGGTAACATCTCCTGTTTTGTGACAGACACCTGATATGTCAGGAGGGGTGGAGCTTATTCTCTGTGCAAAAGACCAACTCCAAGGTCTGGCTGACTTTTGCTTTCTTTAAGGGGACAGTGTTGTTAAAGAAGAGATTCCAGCAGTGCAGCTCACTTGTGATCGGTTTAGTGAGAAACATCAGATGTGTTTGACACATCATTAACGATCATAAGCATCCATCTATGTTCCAAAGCTGCTTATGCAGTATAGGGACGTGAGCCTGGAGCCTACTCCAAGAGGCCAAGCTAGAGGCGGAGCAAAATCTGCACAGGACGCCAGTCCACCCAGAGCAGCAATTAACTAAAACAACAGCATTTACTGTAATAGTTCAAATATGAATTACTGCTTAAATGGTTGATGCCCACAGGTTTTTGAGATCGACAGTATTTTGTTTAAAAATTGCCATAACTGTTATTCAATAAACAGCCCATTGTCAATGAAGGTAGATGATTTTTTTGATGACCTATAAAAACTAATTATGCATGGTGAAACCTTAAAAAAGCTGAGCCATTCAAGGATTCACAAGGCAACGCATAAAGCGGCAGGACGAATTACAAAGTTACACATGACGCAACACGTTTGTGTGAGATTTATTTAAAAAACGGAGCAAATTTTCTAAGTATTAATTAGCACTCACCATTCTTAATTAAATGTCACGGAATCGCTTTAAAATTTGTTAATAAATTACATGAACAATTACGTAGCAGGTCAACAGATTCCAGAATATGCAATTCAAATGGCCCACTTATTATTATGTTCTACTGAGCTAGTAAAAATGGCCTGGACACTAATGATCCACCAGATTCCCAGATGTCCGAGCACTAAGGGGGCTGCAAAATGTGTGTTTCGGGTTTTACTTTGCAGGTTTAATGGGACTCACAAAAGCTACCTGAACTCCACATAAGCAAGCAAAGCTTAGGGTTTCAGGGTTAGGTTTAGGAGATCAGAGCCACTGCAACAATGTGGATGGCGAGTCCCTGGCTTTGTCTGCCTTGTCCCCAGTAAAGTGTCCAGTGTCTCCTCTAGAGTGGGTTGTACTTCATAACAGGGTTGGGGCCATTTCCGAATAGATTCCTCAATTCCAATCCAAATTAGGAAATGAAACGGGAGTTGAAATTTAAATTTGCCAGAAATTCCAATTCAGTTCCAATTCTCTTCCCCATAGTTTTTTTTTCCCAGTCCCAACACCAGTTCCATTTCCTGATTTGGATTAGAAATGATGAATGTGTTCTGGAATGACCCCAACCCTGCTTCAAAACTTGTTAGCCATTTCATGTAAATCAATCGTATATCGAGTATGGTCAGGACCCAATCAAGAAACTCCTAGAAAAATGTACAAAAACTCATCTAGGCAGTTGTGGTCTATATCATCTTTTCTGTAGTTATAGTATCCATCCATCCATCCATTAAACCATTAGACTTGGTCAGGGTCACTTGGGGGTCTGGAGCTAAGGCAGGTGAGCGCCTCGGATGGGAAGTCAGTTCATCACAGGGTACAAAGACACAAGCATCCGGTCGTACGCTACAAGCAATTCAGAGATGACAATTAACCTAGCAGCGCATCATCTGACTGTGGAAGGCCACATTTTAAATACGGTTATATATCAAAATGACATCGGCTGTATACCTATATATATGTACACACACATAAATCTGCAGAATTTCACTCACTCAGGTAACCGCATACAGAAGATTATAGTGATCTCAGTAGCAGCAGTGACCGGGGGTACCAATTGTCACAAAAAAATACGTAAACGTGAAAAAAAAAACAAAAATAAAACAAGATTCATCACATCAGTTTGACACAGACAGGCATCCTTACAGTATCTTATTAGGAATGACATTTGAAATAACATAAGTATCTCTCCATTTTTGTTGCCGGCTAACTGGGTCCAAAATTCATATTTCTGCTTAGAAAACTGTCTGGAAACTTTTGCTAATGGGCTTACAATGCCAATTTAACGCAGACTTATTTGCCACACCGCCGTCGTGAGGCCTGTGTTTTATGGCACAAGCTTCTTGGCTGCTTTAGCCGCAAGGGAGGCTGTAATTCTCACACACTGCGCCATCAGTTATTTAGAGGGTAGTAACTCCTCCGGACAAAAAGCTACAGCAGTGGGATACCTGATTGAAAATGGTGCGTTAAAAACAGCAGGAGCCCCCTGGTGGGGGATTCGTTTTATGCGACACGTTGCTCCCGAAGCAGCAGGTTTACAAAAATAAACTATCACTGTATCTAGGAAAAAAAAAATAATAAGAAAGAAAGCAAACAAGCTAGCGTCACACGAACACATTCAGGGAACCAGAAGGCGGGCAGGTTTTGACAGATTTTTATAAAATGAAGACAGAAGGTGAGGCTCCTTCTAGAAGGTCCTGGTATATTATATATAGCAGCTGCCATGAGCACAGCAGACAGGGTTTGCACTACCTCGGAGAGTGGCGGGTCCCTGCAGGGACTGACAGTGATCTGCATCCGGCGGATTGTGCCCCGTGTCTGAGTCTGCCCGAACCCCCCCTCCGATCTCGAGGCCGCTGGCAGTGTGGACTGACCACCTGCTCCGCTGACAGTTCCTGCTCTCTCTCTGCCGACAAGGAGCGGCCCGGAGAGCATTCTTCGGAATGTCAGAGTTGCCGAAGCACGCTGTCAGGGCCATCGCTAGACTCCCCTGTCCCCCCGGGCCCCCCCTCCCCCAAGTCGATACTCTGGAGAATACCACGTCTGCCATTTCCAGTGGCAGGAATCCTCCCCCTGCACCCCTGCTGCCACAAGCCGTCCCCAAAAACAAAGTCCATCTTATTCCCCTCCTCGCCATTGCTGGAACCTTCTAGAAGGAATTCCACCTCGCTGTCACATGTTTATTCCAACGCACCAGGCTGACGTTATCCAAGATCTGGCAACTGTCCGTCTGTATAAAGCGAGAATAACAGAGGCTGCAGGTGTAAACACCCTACTCTGAATTTCAGAAATCGCTATAAAAGAGGAGCTCCCAGCAGGAGCGTGTATTATGCATCAGGGGCTATCAACCTAAGGGCCTCCGTTCCTTTTCCTGTTCTGTGTTTCCATTTTTACATATTTACTGCCATTATATACTCAACAACACTTTACCTACTGATTTATAAAAAACTAATAATGCACTCATAAAGCATTATAAACAAATGTTTATAAAAGGGCATAACACATTATAGCCATGTGTATTATGCATAATGAATGCTTTATGAAGCTCTCATCTATAATGCACTATACATACCTTTATTAAACATTAAGGATGCATTATAAAGGTATCTATATGCATGTATGTGTTACACCTTTTTATAAATATTTATAGCCATGTTTATAATGCTTTAGGAATGCATTATAACACATCATGAATGTTTATAAGTTACTAAAAACATGGCCTAAAGTAAAGCGTTACCATAAGTTAATTAATCTAGTAAAATAACCTAATGGAGGTTCGATCTCCATAATTTTAATCTCAACATAAAGAAGGCATTCAGAAATATATTGATACACAAATTACTCTTTGTTCTGGTGAAACATCTCAACAGGGAACAATGGAGAATTTTCTTTTTTCAAAAATGTATTTGTTTTACTTCTGCCTTGGAATGCTTGGACTGCAATCCACTGTGAGCATTTCTCAGCAGAAACAAAGGACCATTTGAGCAAACACAATACTGCCCAAAAAATATTAACACACGACACAGTGACCATTTTAAAAAAGCAATCTGTTTGTTTCAATGCCACCTCTAAATACAACCCCCCCCCCACCCCACACACACAAAGAACACATTTGGTTAAATAAATAAAAAAAATGGTTCACAGAATAGTCAGAGCCACACAAAAATGTGACCTTAGAATAGGACGGGCCATTTCTCTCTGACGGTGCATTCAGTCGTGTCCTTGCCACCGTGAATAGACTCCCTCAGCCAGCTGCGCTGTTTGTATGATGAACGAAATGCCAGGTTATGCTTTTGTGGCCCGTTCAGGCCCAGCTATCTATGGGAACAAGGCTAAGCACGGACGCGTCTGTTCCAGAGAAGTCAAAACCGCGCAGCCAGGAATCCACAGGGCGACGAGTGCTTTAGCTTAGCAAAAACTAAATGTATAGCTTAGTCATTTATAACGTAAAGAGAATAAACTATTCAAACACTTGTCAACAGATGCACAGAATGCCTACAATGCTACCTGGGATAAGCTCCAGATTCCCCTGCAAGCAGGAGGAGCTTCTAGAAGGTACATGGACGGATGAATAGATGACTGGATGGAGTAATTACATTTTAGGCCGGTATTATCTTTACTGCGCTACCTTGAAATAGGAAAATTGAAGCTCTTTTAAATTTACATAAGGCTTGTTGGGATCAAGGTACAGGGGGGTCAGGATACAAGTTTAGAAGGGTTTAACAGAGGGGGACTTCATCTATAAAGGGATTCACATTGAGGTACTCAGGTTTTTCAAAAATGGTTTACAATGTTACCTATTTGTAAAGCTGGATAATTTAATGGAGCAACCGTATCAGTATACACATGTGTGTGCATGCGGGTGTGTGTGTGTGTGTGTGTGTGTGTGTGTGTGTGCGCAAGTGTTTATATGTGTACAAGTGTGTGTGAGCAGGGCTACCTTACCTTATGGGGACACAATGTCCCCACAACATACTGAATACCTGTTTTCTTTACCTGTTTTCCAGTAAAACTCAATTTAATAAAAATCTGTGACTGGAATGAAAAAACTAAAATGCAAAAACTTTTTTTTTTGTATGTGCGAAGTTATATGAAAGTCACTGTTTTTCCAAACTGGCCGAGCTCTGCTCTGGAGTGGCCACACGACGGGCAGTTTGGAAAAGAAAAAACAAAAGCATCTCCTCCGAAGCGGAAAGGTCCACGCCAGTGACAGGCTTTCATTTCCATTCTCCGACTCGGCACCTGGGAGCTCGTGTTGTCGGAGCTGAGGAAACACGCTGCCCTCAGATCCATGTCACGGACTCTGCCAGTCCAGGTTTCCCCACCTGAGACGTGATGGACTGTGCTGCTTCTCTGTCAGAGAAACAGCCCCCACTCCACCCCACCCAGAACTACACTGAAGCTGTGCTTTGTTGTGTTTCTGAAAAATCTGATAAAATTCCCGGAAGCCCTTCAAGCCATTTGGTCAACCTTGATCAAACATATCTTCAATGTCCTTCATCAGTAGCCCTATGACTTGAACTAAGGGGGATAACCAGTGAGATTAACTGGCAATTAACATACGATACTAGCAGTGTTACATGCAACTTAATCTCAAAAACACACGTAACGCAATTCCCATTAAAATTCTTGAATTAAAGAATATAATAAAGAGCAATTTCCAGCAATATTAAATATAACAAAAGGCTTTCAGAAATTATGATTTAGTTATTTCTAAAATATCTATTTCTGCTCTATGAGATGAGGTTATGAAAGGACCTGTAGATTTGTGGAGTATGTTCATAATGCATGTTTTCTCTAACAATCACGTGTTCCATCGGTCTAGAACGCTTTTTCTAGAGTATTTGTGGTTTATAGGGCACATTATCCTGTTAGTGCACTTTCCATTTTTGCTGGTGTAAAGACTGAAGACACACGGCACACTTGAATATCTATACAACGCCAGGAATGCGAGGAGATGCATCTGGAAGGTGGTGGTGAGGTTGATGTCAGCCCGAACGTCAGATGGGGGGGGGGGG
>JAODKF010000038.1:6476386-6497988 GCA_026779585.1 Mormyrus proboscirostris | reverse complement strand
ATCCCCCGCCCCCCCCCCCCCTCTGTAAAGTGACGGTCAGCACAACAGGGTGCCCTGGGGTTTGCAGGTGGGATCCAGGTGATCTCCGCCCTCCTCCAAGCTCACGACGTCAACACAGCGAAAGCCGGCACATGAAAATAAGCGGGCGGCCGACAGCGTAAACATTCAAGGAGGCGTTTGCCAGCGTTCTGCCCTCCCGTTGGCCATTGTGCGTTGGCAGGGAAACCTGCGGTGAGACTGATTGGCTATCCCACATTGGGAGAAAACAAAATAAAGGTCTCCACCTTCACACGTAGTCTTTGCTGCTATCTCGAATTACAAACCCGTTCCTGCTTTGAAATCTTTGAAACCTTTTCATAATCATCATCATTTCCATACTCTATACTGAACATGTAATTTTGCTGATTCTCACTGACCTACAGAGAATGGCGTGAAAATATCACCACATTAGTATTTAAATTACTATTTACAGAAAATATTGTCAGAAAGCAGCAAGGTTACCAAAATGTTTCTATTTTCGTGAAGAAAACAATAAGAAATTATTACTTTAAGGCTCCAGTAATAATCACACAGAAATAAAAAAGATCATTTATTATAAACTAAACTCCAGCACTGTTTTCTAAAATATCCAGTCATATGGTTTGGGGTGTTCAGCTTTTTAAAATTCATCTCTAAAGTCCAGCAAACATGAGCTGCTACAAAGATAGATGGATGTAATTTAAAACTACATAAAATATAATATTAGCTGTGAATAATATATATATATATATATATATACACACACACACACACATATATATACAGTACTGTGTATATTTCAGCTGTCTTGAGAGAAAAGGGATTGGCTGCTGTGACAGATGAAAAAAGCAGCAGTTTCATACTTAATTGCATTTCTTTTTTGACACTCAAGGTAATATTCTTTAATTCAACTCATATTATGTTTTTAAAGCACGAGTATGCCAATACTTCGTTATCCATTCTCATCCCTAATAATTACATTTTTCATATTTCCTCTTATAAGCAATCAAAGTGGATGACAGAAGGCACAGTACAAATAGCAGAAAAGCCAGAATTGGGAAAGATAATTCCTTAAAGGTTCTAAATCGCAATTTCCGGAAAGGTAACAGGAAAGACGAAGAACACATTACGACAGCATCTACTAAGTCAGTGACAAAGAAAATAAGTACGGAAAAATGAGGAGCGTTCTCCGGAAGGTTCCAGAGAATACAAAGATGTTCCAGCCTAGGGTGGCTATGCTGAGGGACTATCAAATGATGACTGATGGAACAAAGATCAAGCAGAGCTGGAAGCAATACACATAAGTCCTTTATAGCAAAAACATCAACAACCAAGATATGCTTAATGAGGTCAGATGCATGGAGGCAGTTGCAGTAAGGGAATACGAGATCATATTATCCTTGAGTTCACTGCCAAAAACAAAGACCAGGAGGATCGATGGCATTCCAACAGAAATATTACAAACAACTAAAGAAGACTCAGAGTTTGACCAAATTATGCAAAGTTATGATGGTTATGCTATTATGCTTATGTTGCAATCAATTCAATTTCTTACTGTTTCGAGAGGTCAGTTGATATTCTAACACAAAGAAAACAGGGTGATTGAGTGACGCACTGACAGAGTGTATAGCCTACCTCACAATTTCCCTCATCTCACATGCCAGCAAGATTATACTTGACATGACACATGTCAAGTCCGAAACAGCCCTGCAAGGAAGGTACACCCAAGCTCACTGATGTAATGTACCCTCCCAAACACATGGGGGGAGCTCTCACCTTTTCATTAGAGCAGTTCTGTGGGGTATTGCTGTGGTACATGGCTCTTTAAGGAGCTTAATTTTAAAAGGAAGGGGTTGAACAAGGAAGAGGGAAGTAAAACATAGAAGAGTTTCAGAGCTTGTATAGGAGAGAAATCTGGAGATTCCTTATTTGTTATACATATTCTCTGCGGTTTGCTCTTTCTTTATTTAGTTTATCCTTTCTACCATCATCATTGTTCATTGTACCAGTTGTTCTCATTGGATCCCTTAACTTTCCACAGCTATTCATCCACAAAAAACTCTACCAGGACAACATGCCATCCATTCCTTTCAACATTCAAAGACTGTTTATTTAACAGTTCCAATTAAGAGACTCCCCAGAAACCTACCTAGACTGTCGACAGATGGACTGGGTATTTACATGTCTGATTTGAATATTTGTTTTCTCTGTTAACTGAGTTTGGTTAGCGTCTTCCATTCTACATATTGTAGTATTAATTTATATTCAGCTTCCAACCTTTATATAAAACTTGACTGTGTGCCAGTTTGTCCCTGCATTTAGTGGCTTGATTTAGGCTAACCTGTGTACTGTATATATTGCTGCCTGGTATGTATACCCATAATAACCAGTGCATGTCTCATTCTAATGCTAATTCAATATAAAAAACTCTAAAGGGGAAGAGAATTTGCTGGAAGTGGAGACTGAGGAATGGCCAAAAAATGTCCAATAGAATGCTGGGGACAGCCAAGATATGTCCAATAGAATGCTGCAGATGGCCAAGAAATGTCCAATAGAATGCTAGGATAGCCAGTAGAATGTTCTCTGGAAAGTGGTTGTACCAGAGCATTTTCTATTTGAAGAATTCTTACAGTGAAGGGAACACATGAAAGAACACTGGGGACTTGATATGGAGAAACTGATCGATTCCATATTGGTAAAGTTAGACAAGGATGCTCACTATCACCATCCCTATTCAACTTATACAGAGCATACAAAAGGCAAGAAAGTGGACTGGAATTAAACAACTGTAGATTCAGGGTAACCTCCGGAATGCTGATATGGACATGAAGCAGATGTGAAGACAGTATTATAAAAAGTAAAGGAACAGGATAAAAATCCTGAAAACAAGTAAAAAGCACAGGAATGCCAGACAACATTAATGTTAATATTGAAAGAAATAAGGTCATAGACCATTTTTAGTACCTGCAGCAATCATGAGCAGCAAAGGATTCAGCAGTTAAGAAAGACTGTGCGGAGTGGTACTTATCAGGCGTGCACTGAGGGACCTAGAAAAAAAGTATCTTTGAGTCCTGGCAAATTTAATAAGAAATTTAGTTTGGGATCTTTCATAACATGGCACTTCTTGTGACCCCGTATGGATGTGAAACCTGGACCATGAAGTAGCAGGACAGGATGATTACCGATGCTGGCGACGACTTAAGAATACTGTGAACCGCAGAGACAACAAGCAAGTGGATTGCTTAGCACTGCCGTCTATACTAGTGATTCCCAATCCAGTCCTCAGGGACCCACAGACAGTCCAGCTTTTTGCTCCCTCCCAGCTCCCAAATGTGGACTGTCAGATAGGGAGCCCAGATGGAACAAAAATACGGACCGACTCTGGGTCCCCGAGGACCGGACTGCGAAACACAACACGGTTGCCTAAAGTCAACATGAACTCAACAGCACATAATGAAGAAGACGAAGAAGAAGAACATTACTGTTCAAATCAGAAGTAATGAAACACCAGCGTGTCAAATGCGAAACCACAGCTTCAACGATGCAAGCTGCCATGAGCAAGACATATCTGAAAGAACCCCAATGGACCTGGATATGTTATACTGTACAATCACCATAAACAAATAATCTTTATTTGATTTCATATGGTTTCCCACAATAAAAACAGCTGAAACACTGATCACACTCTGAAGGAGATCCGCAGAGTGCACTCTCTCTTCCCCATGCTAGAAGAGCAATAGGAGAAAGACAACCCAGATTATCCGTAGTTTAAAAAATTAAAAATGCATTCACAGTCCATTCAGTCACAGTCTGATGGCTTCTTAAATTAGTATCTGGAGTCCAAGTTGCTCCCCTGATGCCCAATAACCTCCCGCAGAGTAGATGAAGCTCATTACAGCAACCTATTATAGCAGATGTAGCGATGATCAACAGGACATGCCCAGGGTTACACCAATGCCGCCACCTGCCTCTCCCATGCCTGACATAAATACTATGCTGCATCTTTCCTTGGGTCGTCACGTTTCATTCCATTCATTGTGTTATGCTCCTCATCTGTGTAGAAATGGGTTCATAGGTGTGAAGAGGCGTCTTATTTCCAATGCCACTCATGGTTTAGACATATGTTCAGCTGTAGGTTCTCTCGTGTTCGGTGGCTTTGGCTCTTGGTGTTGATGGTGTCGTCACGGATCAGAGCACTGGTATTCTCATTTGAATCCTGTGTACACCAGGTTCTTGAGAAAAGTCCCTTAGTATTTACATTTCATCCTATAGTTTTAATTTCTTAAGTTTAGCACTTTCAGTACTACCATACTGAGGCTGAAGTGATCGACAATCCAGTCTGTGACTCTCTATGCCCCGTGTTTCTGTTTCTGATGCACTGAGCATGTTAAAGGCACTCGGGATTAATAAAATTCTTTATCAAAAACACCAGGAATACAGGAATATAGAAGTGCTCAGGTCATAAATCCCCTTAAACACGAGCTTCTATCAAAGATTATAAAGGACATAAGTATTTAATGTTTCTGAACTTGATGAAAATGATTTGACTTCAACAGTTACCAGAGCCATCTTGAAAATAGTCACACTTCATACAGGAAGCCTTTTTCCAAGACATTTATTATGTAAAATGAATACTTACACACAGAAAAGCTCTCCGTACGCCACCATTACATGACAAAGTAGCATGAAATTGAATCACTGGAAATGGCACAGACAGGTTTTCCAAGATACAAGAATCCATTAAAATGTTCCCCCCTTAAGAGTACAAGACTCCTGTACTCAAAAAGATGACACTGTCATGGATATGTGAAAAGTTCTGAAAAGTTTGTTAAAAGTTTGCCAAGTTCTACATGCATATCCTCTTATCATACAAAAGGAGGTCTCTTCCATTGAGTATTTGGGCCATCAGAAATTTACCCATTTGGCATTAAACTTACCACATACAGAGCGTGTTAATGAGAAAATTACCCTAATCCAATCATGCCAAGCACACGAAATGTCATTACACACACGCAACTACATCACAACCATTGCACCATCTTCCAAAAGTAGGACAAGTTACTACCTAGCGGAATGCCGGATCTCAACATGTGCTTTGATTTCTGCACTGTTTGTGAGCTTGAAAAATCTGGTATATGACGTGTCTGTAACTGACAGATGCTAACTGTCACTCCACTGCGTTCTCGGCAGTGATAGGTAGGAGACAATCAATTTATGCACAGTGGAGCCTTGACTCTTTATGCACACAAAATTCAAAATGAACGCGAAAACAGTTTTGTTTGCTTAAACAAGTAACATATTGGCTTCACAAAATCAGGGTGGGGGGGGCTTTCAATTTACCTAGGCCTCTCCATTTCACCATTAATTATCAGGTAACTAGGGAATTACTCACTAAAAAATAACTGAATAGTTAATCAATAAATTTAGCCTTAGCCTTGACTTGACTTAGCTTTAACTGATATTCTAAGTTCAAAGCCTTGATTCAGTCATTTTGATTTAAGTAGATCAGTAAAAAAAATCTATGTTTTCCCAGGGAGCTGCCGACATGTTCAGAAGCAATGATGTCAGTGACAACTGATGTGCTCTGATTGGCAGATAATACCCCAATGTTGCTATTTAAAGTTCTTTAGTCTTATAGTGGTCTATTAATAGGAAATAGTCAAGATGTTGAGAACTGACAACAGAACATCCACCTGCCAGAATCTTTTATTTCAACAAACACAAATATAATAATTACAATTACACGAGGCTCAGTGTGATTCTTTACCTTTTTGGTACCATATTTTAAATTGCAATTGTACAAATACAATATAAATACAAGAAAATCAACATTTTGACAGGGCTTTTAAATCACTTGAATACAGATTTTTGTTCCCTATAACCTACTGACATCAAGATCAACCAATTAAGATTTAGCGTATCCATAAAATCCAGTCTCAGAAAGATGCTTTAAAACTAGCTAACCAATAATATTTTGTGCTAATAATGCCATGTTAATAAGAGATATACTGTAATAGGTCGTCCTCCATCAGTTAATTCTATGTTTTCATACCAACTACACAATTCAGTGGCACTTCAATTAACAGATAGTGAAAGCACAGGAACACAGAAAATGTTCGCCTACATAACTGCCGACATAATCACAAAGTATGGAAGGAGGAGCTTAATGGTAATTGCCTGCAAAAAAATACCATTTGTCGAAGTTAAGAACAAATGTCATGAGAAAGGGCTTTAATGTAGTGAAGAATTTGATTCTGATTATCCTTCAGGTCAAATGGGGTCCGATATGCCTGCAAATATAACTAGCTATCAACAGTGTTTCTGTCCATCTATCCTTAATGCTTCCATAGTTGCTTTTGCAAACGACTGTTGTGATCAAAATATCCTCAGTAGTAGCTTTTTTGGCAGCTCCCTGCCAGACAATCTACATTTTTGTAGTTGGGAGGGAGCAAAAAATGGACTGTCTGTGGGTCCCCGAGGACCGGATTGGGAAACGTTGCTTCTGAAGACTGGGGTAAAGTCTTGATGCAGGCCATCGGCAGCAGGCTCACCACGCTGCAGTGAAAAGCTGGATGACAACCACAGAAAACACGAAAATCTCAAGATATAACAGATGATCGCATTTCTACCTGAGGTGTCTGAATGAATCTTATTGTCTTTCAGTGAATTTGTAGAAAATTTGGATCCTTAAGTGTGCATTTAATATAGTGAATTCAAAAAGTCAACTACTATTTTTGACGTTTAGCCATTACACCGCAACTGTTTGCATCTAAAAGTTGTATTCACCTATGCAGAGTGTTTTTCATATTTTATTTTTTTTCTGCTTATTGTATATGCTGTTATTTTGAAAATCTGTAATTTTGAAGAAAAATAAAAAAAGAATACCGGTCAAACTGCAGCAGACACAGTACATAAATTATTACATCACATAAAACACGCTGCAAAATAAATCCCACTATCATCCTGTTACTATTATCTTACTTGGTTGGAGTCTACGGCACAAAGTCTGCAGTGTATCATTTGTGTTTCACTAAGTGACAGCGAATCAGGAAATCAGGATGATGAATTCCACAGCTAGCAAAAAAAACCCCCAACTTATCAGTCAAATTGCCTGTTGGGTTTATAAAATACATACTCCATCAAAATACCTCACTACAAATCACACTTACTCCACTAGTGGTCACGTGAACTGTAATCAGGGAACCTCCACACCATACATCCATGTTCAGACTGCACTGTCATGTACAGAACAGCTGCTCGCTAGATAAGCTGGGTGGTAGCTACCTTTCTGTCAGTTTTTCCTTGATAACACCGTTCTTGTAGATGGTAAGGTTACACATCGGCTCCTCACCATTATGGGTGATAAATTACCATGAAATGGCACAGGATTTCATCCACATGAAATATAACAAGCTTTTTTCTGCTTTTGTGTCTCTTTTTGTGACTGCATGTGTAGCCTTTCCTAATACATAGTTACAAGGCATGTTTAAATGTAAATAAATGTTAGAGCAATTTAATATTTACAGCAATTTAAACATGGGTACAATTCACTTAGATTCCCAGCAATAACAAGATAACTGTAAAAAAATCTGCAACAACGTTTCTCTCTTTTTTACTCAATATGGTATCACATGATTCATAAATACAATGTCATATGACATTAAGTGTAACCTCTGATCTTGTCATATTGCCTCATGATGAAACCAAACGCATCCAAATATGCAAATTTTCTTCAAAGCTATAAATCATGTACAGCAGCACAACATTCTGCTCCAGACATAAATGACTCCTCATGCTTCACATTACCGCGCAAATATCCCATGAAGTGTTTTAACGAAGTATATTATCTATTTGTCCTGAGTTGTGGGGAACCATAATCAGGTCCTGCATTATCTTCAAGGTCACCCCATTTCTGCTGCTGAAAAGATTGTGTTGTACCGGCGAGAATGAAGCAAGGAGTATTCCCGCCTTATCACCATGTGAACATGTCCCTCCAGACAAAAGAGACAACAGCCCAGAGAGGTCTCTATGGACAGAACGTCGCCACGGTGATAACGAACGGGCCTACTGCCACAATGACGACACTGTCCGGCAAGGCCCGGGAAACAAAGCCCTCATTTACTGCGTTTCTGGAAGAAACACGAAGAGCGACTCTGTGCCCCTAAACAGTACAAAGCAATTTACATAAGGTGTGAAGGTGGCTCTTTTTCCACTATCTCCTAATCCGTTCGGTAAGAAAGTCATAAAGCTTGTCGTTCGGTGTATTAGGATACTGTATCTGTAATCAGAAGGTGACCAATTCAAATCACAAGACCTGCAGAGTGGTTTCACCATTGCCTCTATTACATATGTTTAATACGCCATGTATAATACAGGTCATTGGCTCAAATCTCAGGGTCTACAGAGTGGTTTTAGCTTTGGTCCTTTAACCACTAATAGCTCCAGGAGTTGTCTGACACGGCTTTCTCAAAGGTGTACGCCACTTTGGATAAAAGCCTCTGCTAAATAAATAAAATTTGAAGTCACATCATCTAGCAGAGAACACCAGAGCACCCAAACCTTGCAGCGATTAAGGGACTCCCAAAATAACTTGCTCAAAGGAGGTCTGGGCGTGACAGAAATGATAGAGAATAATTATGCGAGGCTTGCTGTGATCAAACGGCCCCGCTGCTCATTAACTCTCTTCTCTTAAGGCTGTTTTTTTTCTCCCTCATTTCTTCTTCTTCCATTTTTCCAAATGCACCTTATTGTTCACTTCCAGAGCTGAGGCTCCGTTTGCTGACATCAGGCTTTGCGTTGAATCTTGTGATAATTCACCATACTGCAAGTTCCCCTTTAAAGACTTCTCACGAATCACTGATTTTAGAAGGAACTGAAAAATAAAACATGTGGATATATTAATGCATGTAAAACATGGCTCTAAGCTGTATCCCACCATGAGGATACAAATTAAAAGCCAAGATTCAGATGAAATTAAAGCTACTGGCTGAAATGAAACCATAGTGAAAGGTGTAACTAAAAGCAGGAGCAAAACAAAACCAAGAAGTTTAATATTCATACAAGAACCAGATATAAATTTTGCAGTGGTGAAGCATAACAATGAATTCACGTAAATGAAACCTCTATTTAATGTCATTTTCATTTGAAACCTGTAAGATTTATTCCCATATAAAACTGTAGGTCACATAGTTTGATTATGTAGTTTAGGACTATATAGTCTTTGTAGAGCTTGAGAGATTGGGTATCATTCAAGATAAAACTGGCCTGGATCCAACTTTCATGTGCATCTTCAGAGAAGTGTTAGACTACAAAAGCACGATGGGGTTAACTGTTCTTAAGAGGTTCGGTTCATCACTGACCTCCACATGTGTAATAGAGACAGAGAGGAGATGAAGGAGGATAGAACTGGGATTCATTGGGATTGTTCACTGCGGTTCTCTACAGCAATGAATTGAAAGTATGGCTCCGGCGGAAGATTCACAAGCTAGTTTCATGAGTTTAATAGTTTTTTTTATTTAATTTTATAGATGCACGACATACAGGTTAACATGTCGGTGTTGGCTATTGTTCATTTCAAATCAAGATATTGGCATTGGTCCAGTCCTGGTCGAAATTTAGACTTTATTCAATATTCAAAGTTAGCGGCACTAGGGCTAATGGTACAGGCTTAACTACTAAAATAACGAAGATGATTGAATCGGCCATTCCCCAGCATGGAGGACGAGGGATTTTGGTGGCTTATTCACCACTTAAAACCTCAGTACAGTCTCCCACGTCGGCACTACTTGGCTGATGTATCACTCGTATTATATGCGCTTGCTACACACAATCATGAGATCTTAAGAAGTAACATTACAGACATTAGTTTCACTACATCATTGTGGAGCCCAGAAGTTAGCCGATTATTGGTATATTATGTATGTTTGACTCATTTTACTTACATATTGGTAATATTAGACAAAAACCAGTTCTCAGTGTCAGTCAAAATGTCCACATTGGTGCTCCACAACTTTAATAAAACATTTGCGATTAAAGTCCTCGACTGGACAGGACCTAAGCTCACCGAGTTTTTCTGGTTTCCCTCAAAGCCCAAACTCATGCTTCACATATCTTTCAAATATCTGCCAAACTGGCCCAGATGATTATGATAGTGGGTAATGATGCAGATATTACAGGAGAAACACCGGTTAATGAACTGGGCTTTGGACCAGAAGTTTCCAGCTGAAATACCAGTGTCTGTATCCTTGAGAAAATCCATTACAGCAAGCAGCTTGCTAGTCTCCAGAACAGTGTCCAACATATATGACCTCATTTGTATGTTCACAGGTTATGTAAGCGCCCACGGGGCAAACATTTCTTCTGAGCAAATATGTATTATCTTAATGTCCTAAGCCAGTGTTTCCCAATCCGGTCCTTGGGGACCCACAGACAGTCCACATTTTAGCTCGCTCCAGGCTCCAGGTATGTGTACTGTCTGGCAGGGAGCTCAAAGGGAGTAAAAAGATGGACCGACTGTGGGTCCCTGAGGGTCCGATTGGGAAACACTGTCCTAAGCAACCGCCATACCAAATCCTCATCCTCATTCCCTCCCTCTCTCCATCCTGACCTCCGG
Source organism: Mormyrus proboscirostris (assembly GCA_026779585.1). Classification (NCBI taxonomy): domain Eukaryota; kingdom Metazoa; phylum Chordata; class Actinopteri; order Osteoglossiformes; family Mormyridae; genus Mormyrus; species Mormyrus proboscirostris. Next base: position 6,487,358 of record JAODKF010000038.1, on the reverse strand, counting down.
CACAAGTCCCACTCAATTCAGCTCTGTCTCTGGCTGGCTGGTTCGCACTGCACCTGTTTGGGACATTTGGGTATCAATAGCTCACAGTTGTGCCTCCATGGCCAGACGAGAGCACCATAATATACAGTGCAAGCTGCCCTGGGGAGGGGGCTGAAGATACCAAGGGCACACATATCCCATCTCCTCTGTAAAGCGGACCATCTCAGTGCTAGAAAAGCTGTTCTTTTTTAAGTATGAAAATTAAGGAACAGATTACCTCAGGTGAGCTGATAATCAAGATGAAAAAAAAGAAGAACTTTGCAGTGTTATGCCTTTTTGGCTCGATTTAAGTATCTCCAACACACCCACAGAGATTCTGTTTTTCATTTTCAAGTACTATAAAGAAATCCAGCGTGATACACTAGCCTGCCGTTCAAGGCAGTCATGAATTAACAGAACCCAGAACGACATTGTTTTATAACGTGGCCCCTAATTAGCATTTCTCAAAAAAAAAAAAAAAGATTTTTTCTATAGTGCGTTCTGCCTTCCCTGAACGCTCCAACGTTACCCGTGGTGAAGAAGGAGACCCCTGCCTGCCAGATCATATGGCAGAGGGGCGTCTGACAGGGAGCAATCGGCGAAGGACAGCGAGGGAGCTACAGGATGCCTGCCCTCCATGAGCTGCCTGTTCCCAGCCCCATGCAGCCCTGGCGAACGCCGTAACCTTTACGTCACAGAGGGCAGCACAGCGCAGGGAGGACAATCTGTCTCATCCGAAGACAGGTGACAACTGTTGGGAATCATTAATCAGTCATTCATATTACAACAGTCGGTACTTTTTTTACAGTACTTTTTTTTTTATTATAAGTGAACACTGTGATTTTACTAATTAATGCTCTGTGAATTCCGACTGATTCCAAAGTCACTGCCGCACCGAACATTAATTCATGGGGGAAGTTTTTTCTTTTATGCAAAAAAAAAGAAAGAAAAAGCATAATTACAAAGGCACTGACATCATGTTCTTTAGAAATTTCCAGAAGCTGCTCTGAGCCACCCTCAGCTGGAACAACCTAATTTCCGTGGGATAAACTCCAGCTGCCAATCAGCGAGGGTAATTGTGAGACAATCTTGACACCAGGCCTCACGCCGTTTTGGGATTCGTGGGAAATTAGAAATTGCGTTCTAAAAATAGCACACGGCATAATGAATAATACATTCTTTTTTTCAATTTTATATTATAAAAGTTAAAATTGACTATTTACAGATTAGCATACATTTATAGGGTTTATAAAAAGACTAATGTTTAGTGGTACAACTCTATTCAAGGAGCTACAAATTGAACATCATTTTTAAATTAAACATTACAGTTTATGGTTATTTTACACTGTTACAAAGAATATTTCCAGAAACCTGGCTTTATTATAGTACTTACTGTTGTTTTCTGCTCATGTGTCACAAACAAACATATCAGACAAATTTTGTGCATTGTACAAGGTGTGGAGAAAATGGTGCCAAAGCAACACCAATATAAACTGATTAGCTAGCTTGGCAAGGCAGGAAACTCTGGGCAGGAAAGGTAACCAGGTAGTAGGTAATGGGTGTTTGGCCTGGTTTCAGCTCTGGGGTCCAGATTAGCGACATGGGAGCAAAAGAGAAAATGTTAATATGTGTAAACTGCTGAGTCTAAAGGGACAGGCACGGCCTAATTCAAAACACAGCCTAATTCAAAGGGCCTCATTTATTTATACCAGAGGCTAATTGTAATGAAAACGAGGACACAGACATAGAGTACAGACATCAGCGGACACGTTGCACATTGTTTTTAAGCATGCAAAGTGACCCTTTAGTATGCATAGTCTGAAACAAAAAAAAGTGAACATAAAAATAAAAATGAAAATAGCCTCAATAATTGTCTGTATCCACACAAACAGGCTAACATAGTCCAGAGAGACAAAACAGATTAGTCCTAATCCCTTATACTGCCATATCAACAAAAGGATTCTCCACAAAAGTACGTGTCTAGACTTGAACAAAATGGAATGTTTTTCTGCTTCTGGGCTTAATTAATAATGCTGATTCACAAACAGTGAAGGTTAACACGCCAGATACAAAAAAACATACGTAAATCTGTTTACCATATATGCTACAAGCTTAGCATGGCTAAAAATATGGATAGCTAAATAGTTCAGAATCTGTTGAGGTGTTTTTCGTCTCTCCTCTGAGGTTTGTTGACATTGCCACTCGTGTATTTTTTATTAACTGCCGCTATGTCTTAGTGACGCTGTCCTCGATGTGGTTCAATCGAACATAAAGAAACTATGTTGGGAAAGGTGCTATAAAACAATTAACAAAATTAAATAAGGAACCCCACAAATGACAGGAGGCCTTACAAAACACATCGCCAGTTTCGATTGCTCAGCATTCACCTAAAATTAAATACCAGGAAAAGAAGAAAGCAGAAGATTGTGCACAGCTCTCTGAAGTAGCTCTCAGAAATGCTTTTCATTGCTATTATGAAGATAACAACGTACAGCCGGTTCATTATGCATCGTCTCAAAGGACAGAATAACAATATCCAATTTATTGAGCTAATTTTAAGTCAGACAAAACCATATTGTTTTTAACTCCATAAAACAAAAGCTCAGGATCTAGCAGGACCACAGACAGGCTTGAAGGTTTCATGTTTCAGAGTGCTCCATTATTGTTGCTGAAAATTCACTCCAGCCCATTCCGGAGAACAGAGGGGCTGAGCCCTGCGGCTCCGTGGAGAGCTACCAGGAAAACTGGCAGAAGTGAGCCTCAGCATCGCTACCGGCGCCCACCCCACCCCCTGCCGAACTGATGCCACTGCGGTTAAATGCTTAATTGCGCACTGGCCAACCTCCATTCAGCCACTGGCTTCACTCTCTCCGCTAACTGCTGAGGCTCACAGATAGCGGGGATGAATATGATAGACCTGCCTCGCTAAGGAACCGTAAGAACACATTCCGCTCCTCGTTTTTAGATCCGTTAAGGTTCTACAAAGGATCCTGACATTAGATAAAAACATAAAATGTCAACAGAAAAGCCTACCTTTACATCCAATGATGTCAATGTTTTATCTCAGACCGTAACAATCATAATACTAACAACAATACAATAAACAGTAGTTTGCACCCTTTTGCCGAATTCCTGGATACTCTTTTGTTTAACACAGCAAAGTGTCCACATGTTTTAACCAGTATCTTTTTGCTGACAGCAGACTGGGGATTTAGTGAGCGATGACCTTTAGTTATCGACGGCTGAATCCATCCTCTGGAAGTGTCGAGGATGCTGGGCATGATTTACAATGTGCTAACCGATCAGATACACAGACCGTGCATGAAAACAAAAACCAGTAAAATTCACCTTTTTTTACAAGGACGGTGATACATTCGTAAATTAATCTAAAAGCAAGTAACAAGTGCCCACAAACTAGATCAGCTACGATGAAAAACATGGCAGCATAACCAAGCAACCTTTGAAACGTCTCTCTTTACAGCCTGAATAAACTTACTGAAAATTATTACAGTAAAGGATTTTTAATAAAACAGCTGTTCACAACACAATTGTTGTGTCGTTCCTCTGGCAGGTCATTTCTGTAAAGGAGCTTCCAGGAACTTGAGATGCACAAAGGGGAAAAAACTCTGGTGAGCGACCATAAAAGGTACGAGTTATTTGCTTATGTGCCTCCAGCACACATCCAAAATTGCTTACATCTACACCATCCCCAGCATGGAAGCAAATCTGTAGTGACGTGTCTGCCTGAGACGCCTCCTAGCTGCTCCAGAATGCACTTCATCTGGGCTGCGCTAGCTCCCACCCCTCGACTTGCAGGTGAATGTGCTCACGGTACGCCCCAACTCCCATGGCTCATTCGGCTCCCAACGTTTGTGTGGATTTTGCGGTCTGTCGATCACTATGTGCCGGGCCGACATCTATACTCTCGACCGCCTATATTTAGTATCTCCACAGTCCTAAATTCCCTCTGGTGTCATTTAAATTAAAATAAAAACAGCAAACTTCCTGTTATTACAGTCTGAGGTCTGACAGCTTTTAACTTTTCTGAGACAGAGATTGGTACGTAGTAATCCTTTCTTTGTCCTTACTCACCTACTATACTTTACAGAAAAATGCATTATATCTTGTCTTATTTTATTGTTAAACTCCTACCGGGACCAAAAATGTACTGTACACCTTTACATTTACATGTACAGTAACTGTACATGTAAATGTACTGCGAACTGTAACTTTATATGTAAATGTACTGTGAACTGTAACTGTACATGTACAAACTGTACAAAAATGGACTGTACAACTTTTCTGGATAAAGATCTTATTCCAACCGTTTTTAAATCTTGCATAAAGCAGAATGTAAAGAATTTAATCCTGCAAACTGTCATCTGTTTTACATGGCAATGCATAAAACTGGATAACACCCTTCACCCTTGGACACCCATCCAATGGCAATCCAAACCCCATCTCATATCGTAACTCTTTGAATCTCACTTAACTTGACTATCTGATATTTTTCACTTAACTTTGCAAGGTTTTTTTCGACCTCATGCTATTTGGCAACTGCACGAAAAGACAAATGAGAGCATTTATTTTTTTAACTTTCTTTCAAACTTCTTTCAACTTGCCTCATATCAGGGGTAAGCGGTCTCAAACTTAATCTCCATCTGAACCCCTGCAGCTGTTGGCCTATCGTCACCAGTATCTGGGAACTTGCCAAGAAAAGAATGCCTTCTGGAGAAACGTTAAAAACTACAACAAAGGGAATGCAGGGAATTTGACGGGGAACAGCTTGGAACTCAAGAAGCATCTATGTTCTCATTAAGGACCTCTGAACGCTGGAAAAAAAGGAATTTTGATCTTCAGGTCAATTGTGTTTGAGTGGCAAAAAAAATTATTACACAGGCTAATTACTACAGTTTACTAAACCCGGTATTACAATCGCATTATATAGAAGGCAGCAAGATTAACACGCACGAACACGAAAGGAGAGCAGCCTTCGACACACCAGACAAGAGACACATCCAAAATCCATTCATCGTAATACTCTGATATTAAGCAGAATGACATGAATTATTGAAGTGCAGCGTAATTATGATCACCTGGGCTTTTAAAACTGGGGCTTCCAGGATGGTCAATTAGCTTACATAGACATTGACAGCCAAACCGATTATTAATCTCTATGATGAAAGTGACGACAGTTACAAACAGTGCGGCCGCCAGTGATGTATAAATATCACTGAATCCACACTGGCACTGAGGCCTCCCTCCATTTGGTAAAATGCACCATTTCGATAATTAATGATAATCACAGGGAGATGCAACATGTTGTGATTTTTTTCAACAATCTGCCGATCTGATGCCCTAGACCTGTGTCCATCATACCGCATCGACGACAACTACCAGGGGGTACAGGGCATTCATGAAATGTGTCCACTCACCTCTTCAGGAAACACGTCAGCACCGGGTAGGGATCTGACTGTCACAGGGCTGCAGGCTGAGTATTCTGGTGGCCGTTTTTGATCTACCAGAGTTGTTAAGTCCTTGACTCTGCTAATCATTCCTCGTTCTGGGATAAATGACCCTTTGCCTATGGTACTGACATCATTAGTCGAGTTTAAGAACTAGAAAGCTGTCAAGAATCCCACTGGTCCATTGGGACCATAGCCAAGGCAGCCAGGCACAGGGAGATCTTCACGACGGAGTCCAGTGAAAACTATAAACCAAGGAATTAAGAAAGATGTTAAGCTGTTAGGCAAAGGGAGTAAAAAATGATTAAACGTCTTAGTTTGTAAGCAGTGAGTCTAGTGGTAAAGATCATACCAGAGATACACATTCGTATCTCTGCGGCATCCATTAATTGGAAAATAATGTGTATTTCCTAAAAAGTTAATAATAATGATTTAGTGTTTATAGCTGAAAATCAAAGAAAATCAATAATTCGCCCAGTAATTTCTGGAGTCACGCAAGAGGTCTGATTTTCTGCAGTCCATGTAAAGAACCACTGGGACCATGACAACAGTTACTATAAGCAGACTTGCAGCGTCACATCTGAAACATCTTTTAATCTAGCTTGTTGCATTTCTTTGAATCCCAGACTAAAGAAGGTGCCTTTTCTCAGCTGAGGGCAGATGTAACGTCGGGCATCGACACAGAGACCCGCGACAATGACTGACCTCTGTATTGGAGGCCTAGAGAGAATCCTTAAACCCGCCCGGTCTGAATGAATCTCAGAATCGTAGATACTGCAAGTATCTAGGCCTCCAGGGTGCGACTGGAGCCCGCTTCCTTCATTTAACGGATCACCTGCTAAAGTCGACTGCCCCGAGAAAGTCCTGCACTGAATCACATCAAATAATGCCATGGCACTGGGAGCAATTAAAAGGAGGAAGAAATTACATTACAGCACAATAAGTCCCCAGGCCTTGATGGAAGCACTTTCCGACTCTTTCACGGTGGGATGCACAGCATCTGAGAGGAAATATGTGCCTACAGAAACCGTCGCGATGTCCTTAACGTCGGAGTCCAAAACATTATGCCATCACGCAGGTATGTACATCGAGGCCTATGAGGGTGGTGCACATTTTGCTAAACCTGGCAAATCAACGCATGCGAGAGAGAGAAAAAAAATGCATCCAGGACACTGTTTGGACGTGTGAAAAAGCCTTGATGTCTTGCAGCAGGCGAGGCTCACATCCGCAGAAAGCCCGCCCTAATGCATTTATCGGTCTGATCACATCACCAGGCCTGATCTCCGATGATTTTCCCGTTTGCCCAAGGCCCTCGTCCATTCCCCATCCCCTGCGCATTTGTGTGACCAAATGTGCTTCTCACGAGGTGGCGGGAGTCTTTTAATAGCAAATCTCTCACAGCCGGGGGAGCATCGTTCATAGCCGCGCTCCTGGAAGCGTTAGACACTCTCTCCAGCATTAGCTCCTGTCAGCAGCCACTTTCAATCAATAGCTCATCCCCCTAATGCCAGATACCTTCAAATACCTTCCAGCCAAGACCGGCTGCATTCTCCCAGCTGCCCCTTAACTCTGCATGATGCGTTCCATGAGAAAACGACACCTTTCCAGTTAACAGCCACACATCGAAAAGGTCAATATTTTAAATTACTTAAGGACTACATTAAACGAGCTTTATATTGAACTTGAACTTCTTAGCTTTCACTTATCGGTCCTCACTCTGAATTAATGTGCCAGCTGGCATCTGTACAAGATTTCAAACATTTACGTTCAAATGATATGATTAACTTTGGTCATTCGTATCGAGAAGTGTCACTTCGGTTACCGTTCGTAAGAGGTGCGGTACAACCACCAAGCGAGGACTGAGAATTCTGCAAGGCATCCGTAAGCTGGCTAAACGCCCCCAAAATCCAAGTCAGCTGGAGCTCATCCGGGATAACAAAGGGGACCGAGAGCTTAGCCAGCCGGAAAAACGCCCGATGCACGAGAACAACCCTCTGGACCAGCCGTGAGTCTATCAGAGCTTCTGGTACTCTTATCCATCTCCATGATGCCGGACGTCAAGTGGTGGGGCAGCCCGTATCATTTCACGTCCATGGCGTATGTAGGCCATGCAGCAGCAGGAGCTGTCAGTGACTACATCCTCCTCAAACTCAGATCCAAGCCAAATATATTAGGCTTTCACCTGAATAAAAAATGCCAGGTCAACTGCACCTTTAAAACACAACCTGAAATACCTCAAATTGTACACTGACCTTGCGTCTACCTTAAGAAACCAAGTCTGGCTTGATCCCCAGGATTATTTCACACAGAGGTCGCTGAAGATGACCGTATTGTGAGTTAGCTGCATCACTCTGAGATGGGAAAATGATGAGATCCGTCAGTCTAGGCTTGGACTCCGCTTGTGTTTGCAAATATGTCCTTCCTGAATAATAAATTCATTTACGAAGCACGTCTAAACCATGCCAACGTGTTGAACGGCTCCCAGAACTTCCAGTTGGCTGGCCGGCGCTCCTGTATTTTCATTTAGTGAGGAGCCGGCAGTGTCGAGCAGTGGGAATTTATTTTGCCACACCAAACATGAGAGAGGGAGGGAGAGAGAGAGAGAGAGAGAGAGAGAGAGAGAGAGAGAGATGGGGACAGGGAGAGAAAGACAGAGAGGAGGGGGAGTAGGAGAGAAAGAGAGAGAGAGAGGGGACAGGGAGAGAGAGGGGGGGAGAGAAAGAGAGAGGGGGAAGATCAGAACGACACAAGAAACAAATGCCAACATCTCTGAATTCAACATTCAACGCTTGACTAACTATGAATTTTAAATAGCCACTTAAACAGACTGTGACCAGTATAGAAGGTACAGTGTGTGATCTGCGCTTCAAGAAAGACCAAAATCATTTACAGCGAAGGTGTGATCATAAAGAAAACTGAACAGACCAGCTTTCAGCCATACAAGTAATCAAATGAATACATACACTCTTCCGTTTATAGCAGATCTGATTCACACCGTCCACTCCCTTCAAACAGTCGTTCATGTGGGGGAAATATTTTAGTACATAAAGTGTTTAAGGAGAGTTTTGCTCAGAAACTCAAAACTTGCATTTCTATATACCTGACCGAAGTGTTCATTGTGAAACCCCCGACGCTCACCTCCACGCCCTCACTCGCCGGAGGAGCCAAACGGTATCATCTACAAATTGGCACCTATTGTATTAAAAGAAAGCGGCAGTACCGCAGGTACAAACTCATGAATATGAGCTTATAGTGGCACTTTAATGCATCAATTTCCAATAAAAAAGAAATATGTGCATTTAAACAGTATTCTGTATGTTTCTGCGAAGTCAACAAAGATTGGCTTCCAGTCATATCTATTTATAATCTATACAGTGTACAATGCAGTTATTTTATGTCAGGCGAGCTTTGTAAAATATATTAAATATTTAAATACTGAAGCCCCCAAACTCTGGTGACAAATTTAAGCCTGCTACTTTAAAACAGACGCGCGGACATTATAAGGTGATAAAAATAGCGCTTCTAAATATCGTGGCACAAAATTTGAGCCCCTTCCTCCTAATAGATTAGCCAATATGCATGTATGCACAGTGCAACCAATCCTCACTTTTAAAAAAAAAAAAAAAAAAAAAACAGCAGCTCGTTATTTATAGGTAACCGGCCATTATCCGTGCTCGATGCATCCGTATAAAAAAAGGACCGAAAGGTCCAAAAAAAAAAAACACCGTCGAGCCGAAATTTGGGTCACAAGGCAGGGAAAGTCATCGGCGTTTTTTGCGACACTAGACCCCCGCCTTGAACGGAGGGAGTCACCGGCTCCGGATCCCGAGCAGCAGCTGCCCTGCCTTATCAATGCATCCGATCCTACTTCAAATGCGGCCATTAAAAAGAGGGAAAAATGCACACTATCCAACATGAGCAGGAAAGGGAGCAGGTATGGGTGCTGTGCATAAACGATGCGAAACGGCAGCCCTGCCCGGACCGGGCATGCACGTCGCCCCGCTATCCCAGCACCCATGCAGCAGCAGCAGCAGCAGTCTCCCCCTGGAATAGTACCGGCGTGACATTGCACTCACCGATTGCCGTCCCGCACCCTCCCCTGCGCTTTCCCGGTCAGATACTCAGCAGCAGAAACGACACGCTTTCATGCCCGGCTTGGAGATGCGCAGATGAGGAGACATCAGCTGGATGGCGGCCGGGGAGAGCGAAAGCGGCATCCGCCGGACAGGGGTTGGGATAGAGAGAGAGCAGGGCGGGCTGGCACGGAGGAGAGACGGGGATCGCTGCGCGGGTAGAGAAACGGCGGCGGCGCTGCTTGTGGCTCCTCTCCGTTCCCCGATACGCGCATCTCGGCACCTGCTCTGCGATTTTTTTTTCTTTCATTGTGCTACTGAGAAAGCGCAGAGTGACACCTGCTGGCAGAACGGCGCAACGGCGATTCTCCGTTCCACTTCCACGGGATTCTCCGCTATAATCCCAGTATGAAGTCCTTACATGATTAATGTTAAGTAAAAATGGACAGGTACCATGGAAAGTAATCTGTCCCTTTGTAAAGATTGTGGGAAGCGTCCACATATTTATTTTGTGACATAAAGTGTTTTGACAGTGGGTGGTATTAAGAGTGCCCAATCGTTATTGGTATGATTTTGGTCTGTGCTGTTTTAGATGGACTGGCACCCTGGATTCTGAGTTTTCTGGGATAAAGTATGCTTTGGATATTCAGTTATGTAAAATGAACGAGTGTTATATCACCAAAAACTGAATACTGTATGAAATAAATGGTGCCATCAGTGGAAACATCAAAACTAGGGTGACCACCCATGTCAGGAGGGACACTGAGCTACTTCAGGTTTTACAAGCTACTTTAAAACTGAAAGGCTCCTGTGCTCAGCTAAATTGTTTGGTTCATCTTGTGCTTTTACTAGTTCGTTTCCTTGACTGAAAGACTCATCCAGCTGTTTCACATTAATGTTAGTGACACATGCATGATTATACGAGACTGACCAATCAGCACACAGCAAGAACTCAGTGCTTAGTTGAAAACCCTGCCCTTTTAATTGAGTTGGTTGAAGTGGTATTTTACAAATCCTGTCATAGCTCATAGTGTCCCTGCTTACGTGAACTAGTTGGTCACCATAATCACATAACCTTCTGTAGCCTCTTATCCAGTACAGAGTGTCAGTGAGTCTAGAGGCTATCCAGGAGGTATAGAGCAGGGAATACCAGTCTGACACACAGCTCACAATCACTCCACGTAGAGCTGGAAGCCAAGGCGCAGTGACTGGACAGGTAAGGCAGGCAGTGGCCTGGGGCCCCAAGCTGGGAGAGACCCCCCCAGGGCGGCCGATTACATGGCACATTTCATCGACAAGCTTTATTTATGTATTCTGTTTTTCATAAAAGTGAAAATGAAGGTGTTGTGTTTATTACATTTTCTTTGTTGATATTATTAATTTACACTTGACAGGGGGGGGGGGGGGTGTTGGTGG
>JAODKF010000038.1:6436943-6451367 GCA_026779585.1 Mormyrus proboscirostris | reverse complement strand
GGGGTTTGGAAACCAAAATGGTGTACATGTAGCTATGCAACAAGATATCCGTAACTATCTGAAGAACAAGAAATTTTTTATATAATATGTTGCATATGTTCTAATGTTAAATTGTGTTTTTCTTCCTGAACATGTATACACTTACTACCCAGAAAAGTAGCCTCAAACATTTTGCTTGACAGTCCTGTACACAAGTAAACAGCGTGACTGTTCATGTAGTTAAGTTAATGTTCTGCAAAGATAATTAACAGTTCTGTGAATAGCATATTCAAAGCAATTAGGCCACTATGACAGCTTGTACAAGTGAATTCCATCACCAGAGCAAATTCTATCAGGGCTGCTGCTTGATTTTAAAAATTAAAGTAATTGTTTTTCCAATACTGTTTTCAAGACTTCAACAAAGAAAAATCACATTTTTCTGTGGGAGAGTGCGAGTATATCAGGCGGGGTATGACAGCTGTACCAGGCCACAGTCTGCCCAAGAGAGCATGAGTCACGCTATTGCGTGGTGCAAAAATGCAAAGATTTTGCTAGGAAGCAAAATGTTCCAAATGGGGAAGTCCCTGGGAGCCACCAGACCATTCTAGGAGCATAAACTTCACAAACATCGGTGACGCTGTTCTCGAGTCGAGATGTTCTAAAGAGCAAACCGTCCCACATTTGGGACTGCCTGATTTTTGAAGACTTTTTAAGGATCTACGGGAAGGTTATTCATTCAGTTAATTGTTCAATTGAGTAACTGGTTGATTACCTAACTCTTGATATTTTCATTCATTTTTATAATACAGCCCCCGGGGGTAACAGAGCTAGACAGTGCTCACCGGCAGACGGCCCAGATGCAGAGCGCTGGGGCAGGCGGGAGGAGGCGGAAGCTGGGATGGCCGATGCTGCAGGGGAGTTTGCCTTCTTTACTGGGGGGGGCTTGTACTGGTGGACATAACAGCGAGAAATGAGGGCGCCCATAAGGCAGAATCAGTTAGAACCGAAATCAGGCACGTTCTTAGGGGCTCTGCCCAAGTCTCTTCCCACACAGACCTGAGACCGGGCCGGAGGCTTCGCCTTCGTGTCCGCAGCCGCAGCCGCCACCTTGCCCTTGTTGGGCATCCGCGCCGCCTGCTCCTTGCAGAACTTGATGTGCCTGTCAGCCGCGTTTTCACTGAACCGCCTCTGGCAGTACGGGCACTGGATGTAGTCTGGAGCGTCACGAGCGTGGGAAGGAGAACACATCCGGCATCAGAACCAGCTCGCCTTGGTGGCATGTTACGCGGGCAGTGACACGTGCTGGCTTCAGGTTCCATTAGGCCTGCTGCACTATGTGTGTGTGTGTGTGTGTGTGTGGCGGGGGGGGGCTTTCAACTGATTTACAACCAGGTGAGGTTTACTCTATAAGGGGAGAGGTCATCTGTGTGTCTCACGGCACAGTATGTCAGATTTATGCTTGGATACTTCTCAGGGCCAGAGCCAGAAATAAATATCGGGGTGGGGTCTGGCAAATTCTGAGCTGGGTTCATACTCATTGTTTTACTACCTAACTACGTGCCTGGTCGAGAATAAAGTAAATTTCAGGGGAGTGGTGCTTGGAACTTGTTCAAAATTCTGGATTCATTCCTCAGCATATAACTGGTCCTGTTTAATCTGAAATCAGGATGTATAAACAAGATAAGACTGGAACCCTGTTCAACAGCAGAACATAAACAAAAGTAAAATTGGAGAAGTGACCCTTAAATTAAATATTTTATTTTTACATTATATCATTATACACACACACACACACACACACACACACACACACAGGGGTACCTTAGAACTCAAACTTAATCCGTTAAACCCGTTAAACTCGGGTTCGATCCTTAAAAAGTTCTGATTGAATTTTCCCCATAAGAAATAATGGAAAACCAATTAATTGGTTCCCGGCCCCCAAAAATTACACCTAAATATGTTTTTTTTTTTTTAGCATTTACACACAAAATGAACAGGATAAAACAAGAAGACCACATACTGTACTAAACACATCTAAGCACATTTATCAAAACAGTAATTTGTAAAGTAAAATAAATAAAAAAAAAATAAAATTTATTTGTAAAATAAATGTATCCAATGTGTAAAGTTTAAAAAAAAAAAAAAAAAAAGTATCCTGCCCTGATCGTCTGCTCCTTCCGTGTGCCACGCCCCCTTGTTAACCCCATGTGGAATCCGCATGTGATCAGCTGTTTCTGGTTGATGTCATTAGTCCTCTGTATTTAGTCTGCAGTTCATTTTGTTTCCCCTGTCAGGTCATTGTATTGTCCGTCTGTGTTTTGTCTGCCTTAACTGTATTTAAACCCCGTATTCCACGATACCCTGACGTCTGCGCCTTTGTCTCCGCTCGGTATGAAAATATCATAATAATTAAATGTATTAATGGTTTATTATTAATGATATTAAAATAATAAATCCTTATTTTTAAATGTATTTTATTGTATAACTACTGTTACTGTCTAAATGTATTTTTACTGTTTAAATATATGTATTCAGCTAGTGTAAACACGCACGATGCTGTCACAGCGCATGCAAGGCTGAGACTGAAGCGCTACTCTTTGTTTCCGCTGAGATACAGGCGGCGTGACTCATTTCCTCGCGCCGTACAAGTCATCTGAGGTCGGGTTCACGACTTCTGGGATTCAGAATGAGTTGTAGGTCATTTTTTTTTTTTTTTTTAAGTGGCTGGTTCGACTTTTAAGAAATTCGAGCTTTAATGAGTCTGAGAACTGAGGTATCACTATGATTTTATTTATATAGATATATATATAAAAAAATATATATAAAAAAGCTTTGGCAGGAGATGGGGGTATTGTGGTGTGAATGCAGCTGCGTTTCTGCTGTCCCACCCCCAGACTTGCTAATTATTCCAACATATCTACATCCTAACCCCCAAACAACCACCTCGATGACATAACACAGCGGTGGCACTGGCAGGGACTCGACTCACCGGGGTCGTAGGACGGGGGTGGGGGCGGCGGTAGAGGGCCACCCTCCTTCATGACTTGGGTCAAGCCTTTGGCCGCACGAATGGTGGCGATGAACTCCGCATGCTTCCGGCGCCAGTTTGACTGCTTCTTGGGTGGCTCGGCCTAAAGGGTGGTAGACGGACCGAGTAAAGTGAACGAACGAGGCGCGTATCGGGGAGCGGGCTACCAAGGGCATACCGCGGGCCCTGAACGAAAAACATTATTAAAATGAAGTCAAATAGCTTATGGATTATAATGGACAAAACTGTGAAAAACAAACAATGGTTATTTCCCAGGGGGTGATGTCATTGGGTTTTGAAGTGCAGGTTTTTCAATCAGCTGTTTCTACTCTATGGGACATCGAATTACATGATTTTTTAGTTTCGTGAGATCAATGTGGAGAGTTCATTCTAGCATCCCCTTCTTTATCCATTCCTCCTCAAGCAGCTTATCTTACAGAGGGTCACAGCTGGGAGGCTGGTTCTTATCCCATGCAGGGATAAATAAACTTATTGTATTAAACACTTCGACAGTTCCATGATTTGAAGTAGCACCAAGATCACAAAAGCAGAAAATGCTAAAGTCCAATAAGTATAACTGCCATCAGAGCCTGATCAGCTGTTTTGAGGGGGAAAAACAAAATATGCTTCTAGTTAACTGATAGAGACTGTTACATACAGTTAATAGATCTCTCTGACACTCACAGCTCTGGAAAACATCACATAATACACTGCCTCAAATAATACCTTTAACCAGCAACTACCAGCAAATGATCCCTATATCTATCTGGAACATGGAGAGAGGTATGAACCAACAAAAGAAAAGCACTCTGGATAAACACAGCAGTGGAGGATAGAGAAAACTCACCAGCCCTAACTTTAAGCTAATTCAGCAAAATTCCAGCACAATATGTATGACACAATCTTATCCTTGTTTAATAGCTGAAAAAGTAACAGGCAAATCAGAGCTACTTACTTAAAAAGACAGTAATTTCTAAACCAGATGCTTTTGAATTTCCTAGAAGTTAGGATATTTAGAATCTCAGTCAGTTGGACACAAAAGGGCAAAACTATCATAACCAGGGCTATAACAAGTTTTATTTGTAAATTAACCTAAAAATTGAACCGTAAAGTTATGTATAACTTAAGTCTGAATGATAAGTCCAGGAAGCTATTACTGCTACAAACGTTCACTGGTGGTTTATAAACACTTCAAAAATTGTTTTAGTACACTAGATACATCCGCCCCAATGATGCTTAGCTTATTTCTCTTGAATAACATGTTTATATTCTCTGGTTTAGTAGAATGATAACATGCTACCATTAGTTTCTTCCAATCGCCTCTACGTTTAATCTTAGTCCCTTTTGATGAATATCAAGAGCACTAGATGGCATATGAGCTTCTACAAGAGGTTAATATCTTTCATTTTTAAGATTGCGGCACTCATTTGATATTATTGTAACACGACTGAGAAATATTGATAAAATATTAACAAACAAATGGAATTTCAAGACAACATTTGAATAATTCTTAGATTTAATAAAAAGATACTACATTTTAAAAGTGACCAAGAATTTCCCATACTGTATGTAAGAGATTTTTCTAAAGAACAGCCTTTTCTAAAGAAAGAATACAAAAATTCACTGAATTTAAAAATAAGGACACAGATAAATTTTATACTTAAGACCAAAACAAAAAAGGTGTTGTTTCAACTTACTTTATCAGACTTAGAAGTGCTGGATGTACTGTGTAACTGAAATACAATCAGAAGTGGTTTAACATTTGTCTTTTTAATCATTATTGTAACATTAGGGAGAAAGGGTTTAAAAGATTCAGCCCCCATGAAGATACTTCATTCATACATCCCATGTAGAGGAGTCATCTAAAAAGAACACACCATTCAGAGAGAGCCTCAATCTAACCTTTGGTTTGAGAGGTTTCACAGTGGAAATGTCTGTCCCCTCTGCTCTCTGTCTGCTGGAGTCAAACACCTTCCTCTTTTTAATGGCGGCTTTCTGGCAGATGGGTGTGTGCTTTTTCTACAGAAAGGGGAAAAAAAAAAAACGAAATGTAAACAGCAATTACGCAACGTGAAGTAAAGCCTTGACCCAGTTTCTCTGTGTACAGAGATAGTTTAGAAAAAACTGAGTCGGCTGCATGTTTTTACAAAAAAGCTGCCCCTGTCTCACCGCGTTAGTACTGGAAGTCGTCAAGATCGTTACCTTGATAACTCCGGGAAAGCAGATAAGCTTAAATCTTTAGCATAAACATGCACATTGAAGCAGCGCTGACATTCAACCAAAGCAATAAATTACATCAACAATATGCAAACCGTGCTTTCATCCATGTAATCTCTGCTTATCACGCCTAAGGTAAGAAACACTGCATCCCTTGTGCACCGTGTAAGAAGACAAGCCATATCCACCGCCAGCCACTCACACATTAAGAGCGAAAGGCATCACCAGTTCACCTTAATCTGTGGCTGGACTGTGGAAGGAAATCAGAGGTAACGACGCAACCACAGAGAGAACCAGCAAACAGTGCCTGACCGCAGAAACTGTGAGAGCTCTGTGTAAGAACACACATGCTTCAATTCATCCAATGCGCAAGATAAATAGGAAGCACATTTTTACTTACAAGGACTCTAGCAAAAAAGCTCCTTCCACATATTTTGCAAGGAATGAGATCCTCATTGGGGGGAGTTTCAGTACCTGTAAATATTAAAGGATAAAATGGCAACGCATTGAATGCTCAGTCAGCTTGACAAGAAAAGGAAGGAGAGTGATTACAGATTTAACATGTTCAGACCAAGATACCCGAGAAGTACCTCTAGGGATGAATCATTAAATAATGCTCAATTATGCAACAAATAAGAACAGCAACTGCCAAAAAGAAAACACAAAGGAAGTTCAACACTGCTTGTTAAGTAGAGGAAACAGTCTCATGGAGGTCTGCAGTGTTGATCAACATGGGGTTTCGATTGCTTCCCTGTTACAAACTTAAGTCAACCTAGAGAACCTAAAATCTGAAGTAATTAAGTCTCTGGATAGAGCTAAAAGCAGCACACCCTAAGAAAGGTAATTACATGCCAGGGCAGACAGACACAGGAGCTGCCGGCCGTCTACCTGAAAGAACAGCAGCCACCGCCCTCCAGAAATCACCAAACCACTGAAATGCTTTAGGATTCACTTCTGCCTATGAACGTACTTCACATTCAGACAGTCCATACATAAGACCATGTATTAATACGAATTAAATGCGAATTAATGTTAAATGTGTCTTTAAATATGTAGGGGTTGAAAAGGGTGCATCCCATCGCCACCTGTCCTAGTTCTGTAAATTTAAACTGTAATCATTTGCACGATAAACCAAATATGTAGACTAATAATATAAATACTGAGAATATAAACAAAAAACGGGGCGGGGGACTACAGCGCGTAGGGGGTGGGGAGATTAATCTTCGGCCATCTAGCGGCTTAATAAAAGAAAGACGGTGCAGAGCCAAGCCAAAACCTAGTCAGCGCCAGCAACAACGCCATTACGTCTTCGGCGTTGTTACAGTCAGAAATATAAATGAATAAATGTTGTAGGTTCCTCACCATCGAAGTCCTCCATGTTTTTTTCTGTTTTACAGACGCCGCTACTGTAGCAACTAGCGGGGCTTGTCCCGCAAGAAGCCGCACCTTGATGTATCCGTGAATCTGATTGGCTGTTTTCCCCTCGCCGGAGAGCCTATCGCTGCACGCTATACTCTTTAAACGGCAGGTGGGGCGTGGGCGTAGGTCTGTCTGTGACATGCGGTCGGCTCACCTCGCGGGGCGTGCACTGCAGTGCAAGGTGCATGAGATCCACATGTTGGCATGTCATTCTGCGGTGTGGCACTGAATAACTAGAAAGTTGTATATCGTATGGGAATGACAATAACCTTACTGAATTCGCTCTACATCCTGAAAATTAAAACTCACATCCCGCATAAAATAGACATCTGCATTATGATGCCCCCTAAGTTTCAATCTGAATCTTTATGTAGACGCGATACGTAGCAGCCTGTTCTCCCTTGAAAGGAAGCTTTCACGCGGGGACTTTATAGCTTGAGCACATCTGTAAACCCACTGCAGCTTTGTGACAAGCAGACCGCTATCAAATGGTGAATTTGTTCACTGCATATTTGTAATTTTAATAGCTCTCTGGAGTAGAGAGAGGACAATGGTGTCTGTATATTCGGCGCTGGGTATGAGGGGGGATTTTGGCAAATGTGGAAATGATGTCATATGTCAAACTGCACAAATAATAATATGATACTGTTAACCTTTTCCGACCTCACGGCTTATATTTGGCTATTTTCATAGCGTTTTCAAACTACTGGAAAAGCTAGGAAAATAAACAAATTATGACAAAACAGCGAATCGATCAGCTATAGTAGGTAAATAGGTCTAAATATATGAATTTCTAGCAATATCATTTCCACAAGCTCTTTATCAGTCGTTTTTATCTGTAAATTTCAATATCATCCGTAGTTCCTTTAATACTTTATATCCTATATCTCATGACACATACTGCATGAATACATTATTTGAAACGCTGCCATTTAAGAAGGCGTGTTTTATGCATCGAAACAAGATCTGCACATAGAAACTTCATTACAAATATATAACACGAAAAACATGAAAAAACCTTATTTTATAAATGATCGACATTTACCAATATTGTAATCTATTACTATTTTGAATAATTAGCATGTGACAGTACGTGTTAATGTTTCCTTTAGACAATTTATGTGTATATACACTTGCAGATGTATATTGCAAATATTTACGTTGATTTATTTATTTGCAAAGATTAACGTTGGATGTGTAAGTAACAGGATTGATCGGGACCCCCACCCCCATCGTGGGAAAAAAAATCTGGAATCCCTTCGTGACATCATAGCTGGAATGGCTGGCGCTGGGAGTTAATGAGACTCCCGCTTCAGTTAAGAAAATGGGCGTTTTTCCCTTTTCTTTAAAGCATTTTTTAAATCGTGATTTAAAATAAAAGCTTTCGACATAGCACTAAAGGTAAGCAGCGCACGTACAAATGTAACGCTTGCGAGATTGCTTGTGTTAAACATCTTACTGGCGTGCGATCGTCAGGCTAAAGAGCCTCCGGTTTTTATCTGATCCGCTACCTACACCAAAACGCTTTTCTCTGCGTCTCTGTATGTCTGCGTGTTTAATATAACGCATCGATTTATATAGTATGATTTGACATAAATCCACAACAGCCTCAACCGACGCTTAGCAAGAATAACAGTCGCCCACAGTGCTTGCCACTGCTTTTTTATTTGCGTATTTTTTTTTTTTTTGTGAATCAAATGTTTTACCATCAAGGTGTTATTTATATAAAAATGTTACGAATAACTAATTCGTCTGTATGTCACCATGCAAAAGGATAGATATAGATCGCCTTAACTGTGTTGCACCGATATTCTGCGAATCCTGAGCTGCAACAGCTGCTACTATTTATTTAAATGCAATTAATCGTGTGGCCTTTCGGCAAGAGATGAAAACGTTTGGCAAAATGCGTCTTTATTGTTGTTCTTCATTAATGCCCGTAAATGCCAGACGCTGTATTACCCTGACATTTTAACAAGCCTGATATTAGGGCTAATAGTATTAGCTATAATCTTAGTGTAACTATGTATCTTGTGAGAGTCTAGTCCGCAGAAGCCAATGAAGCAGAAACAATGTTTGGCCTTCTTTGAAAGGTGTTGAAACAGAGTCGTTGGTTTTGTTACGCATCAAAAATAGTCAGTTTTAGTAATGTTATCATGACTGTTTTCTTTATTGATTAGATATTTTGGAGCAAAATCTGCAGAAGAGCATTGAGCACTTTCCTGGCATTCCCGTGTACGTGTGCTCCGTCTAGGTCTGTATTTGTGTCATTTTTAGGTCAACCTGATAAAAAGAGAAGGCAAGCCCACAAGAAAATGCAAGACAGAGGGTGGAAGTTTAGACATGTTGCCCAGAAAAAACAAGACTTTATAGATGTTAGTACAAATCGTTATTGCCTCCCTTGGCTGAACCTCTGCGATATATAGCTATTAGAATGCAGAGTCGCTGTTGCTTTGATGGTTTGAAAATTTTAATTTAGTTGTCTGGTGGTTTGAAGTGTGTGAAATTTGGAAGGTGCAGAAAGGCTAATGCTGATTACCATGGTGAGATCTTCCAGATAAATGCACAGCAGTGTTTATTCTGCTTGTAGACCAGGGCCAAAGTCTTGAACCGACCAGTTAATCTTGAAATATTATATTGTTATTCTACGGTTCTAATATAAACTCCTGAATTACAGTTTTGAAGCATCTTTGATTTCTTTCCTTGTGTTCACAAACACACTTGCCGTAAATTTGGTTTCTCTTTTAAGATGGGGGGGGCGGGGAGATACTTTTATTTTGTAATATGACGATCACAATTTTCCTTTGAAATGTCAGTTCTGATAGCAAACCGGGCAGTGTGATGAGACAGATGTTTCAAATCTCATTTGGTCTCTTAACCAGAACAGTGTTACAGCTTTTGCAGGCAACGTTCCATAGAGGCTACCCTTCAGGAAAAGGTTTGCCTATGCATATTTAGTTAGTTTAACAAATGACATTCATCTGATGCTGTTTTCAGGCAAACTGACGTTATGACTTGTGGTGTGTGGGTGGTCCACATTATGTGATGAGGGCCTGGTGTGGATCGGCCATGACGCAATGCAGGCCGGAAGGCTCATTTGGTTCTTTCGTGGCGAAACCACTGTCCTCTCTTCCCTTTTTTAACCTTCCGGGAGCAACGTGTGAACCTGCTCATAGATGGAAATGACTATGCGTGTTTTAACCTGGCTGCCATGTGACTGAACTCCACCACATCCTTCTCATTCTCATAACTCCAAGGGTGTCCATGGTGAAAAACAGAAGTGCTCATAAACGGAATATTGCCACATTCTGATTTTGCAAATTGCTCCACCCCTCAGGCTGTTTAACTATTATCACTCTTTCCTTGTTTGGAGATCGCATTTGGTTTGTGGGCTGAGAACGATCTGGCCTGTCTCTTTGTTGACAAGTAATAAATTGACTGTTTGCTGTTTGTTTTATTTTTTTTTTTGCCAGAGATACATGGACAACCACCAGCTGGCCGTCCCCAACAAAGTCTGCATATACACAAACGTTTCGGTTCGTTTACAGTTTCCGCTCTAGTCCACTCGTAGTTAGCCGGTTGTCTGTTGTGAGACGTGCGGTTTCTCTTCCAAATCTTGTGTTTTTACTTTTTCCTGGAGCTGTGAGAGGCAGTTATGCCACACAGCGGTTTTCTCTCCCCGCACGCCGTCTCCAAGCATTTGCCAGGCCTGTATTTTCATACACAGAAATTTTGGAATGGTAACTTTTTCCTTAAAAATCAAAGCTGGAACGGATCAGAAGAGTAGGAAAGAATCAGATCATGTGTTTTCAGAATTAGTCTTTTGTATAGACACTGTGTGAAGGTGTAGGACTAGGGGGCAATGCTCTGATGGAGCACTGCTTCTTCCATTTTATTTTTACTCAACAGTGGTAGGTCTATGCATGTTTAGTAACATAAACGTGTTGGTCACAGTCCAAGAAAAATGGATAAACAGAATAGAAATATTAATGTGAAAGACATTTAAAAAAAATTACAATCTGATAGATTATGATATGCTGAGGCATGGAGGAAATACATGAAAAAATGTACTCAAATATGATTTTACATATGTCTAAGCATGCAGTTTGTCACAGAGAGTGTGCCAATGAGCATGAATGAAGCCTTGTTAGAAAAATATCATACTCTGGAAATTTGAATCACCTATCCTGAGACATGTTTGAAGCCCCAAATACAATGGAACATGCATGGCCACAGTAACCTGCCATAGTTTTCCTAGCTAATTTATAGTGACAAGCCCAAGAAATGTGCGACATTACAGAACCACACCTCTATCATAGACTCATATTCATATCTTTGGACTTCTAACTATGCGACGATAGTTCATTAGACTTTGTATGAAACAATGAGCTATTCTTAGTGTGTTTACAGCCTGTTTCGAAGCTATCTAGTTTCAGTGTTTTCCAGCTGAATGACAACACGTTAAGGGTAACAGCTGAGCGACCCTTAGGCAGGGCAATGTCGTTTGCCAAAAATAGCACCCGGGGTATTGCATTGTGGGAAACAGAAGCACATGCATGGACTTTAGGACACACTTCCAGAAGATTTGCGAATGGGTAGTAGTTACTTGTAAGTTACTAGCACCAGGGCTGAGCTTTTAACATGGTGCTGGAAGATCTCTATAATATAAAGTGTATGTGTGTGTTGGCTCACTGTTGGCTCATTCGTGAAGGCTACTTGAAGCTGGGCTTTCTTTGCAGTCTGATAACTCTTTGGTACATAGAGTTATGAGACTGGTTTCTCCTGTGTAGGATTTTTACATGTCATGTTGACTGACATTTTTTGACTTTTGTTCTTTCGGTTTTGAGATCTGTATACTCTACTGTGCATGATCTGTGTACTGAAATGGGCTTGGCTTTGTGTTCTGAGATTTGCACATTTTACCTTTAGCGCTTATCTGTAGTAACTTTTAACTATATATATAAAATAATTAACTTATCGCTTAAAACTGATAGGTGCATCAGATTATGTTGTATTTCTATAACGGTTAAAAAAACAAATGAAAAGAGGGTCATCTTTGTCTTCCCAGACGCCTCCAGTCTCGCCTGCAGCTGTTACTGTCTCATAATGAAGGTTGTGTTTGCTTGTAATTATGGTGTTGAGAGCAATCTGCCACAGTCTGGGTGCCACTTTCTGTCTGGGGAAAGTACTTTAGGCTGATTTAGTGGAATTTGCGGCTGTACAACTCCATGCCATGTCCTTGAAACAGAAATTAGATGGGAAACTCTTTTCTGGGTATTTTGTTCTGTGGATTTTTATGCACAGTTTAATTGAACAGAGGAGGAATATAAAGTGTGTGTTCATGGATTGTGTTTTTAGTAAATCGTGGTGGGGCTCACTCCAGGGCAGAAAGGTGTCCTTGTTTAGTGTCTAGGCTTAACAGGCTGTGGGATGGGAGTGAACAGATAAGATGCCTGTTTGGGGGGAAACAGCGTTTGTCCTTTAGCCAGAACTCAGTACAAATGTTTTATATTGGCGATTGGCCTCATTTTGATTGGATGTCTCTAAAATTACCCTTAGTGTGTGATTTTGTGTGTGTGTGTATTGCAATAGTCTGACATTCCATTTGGGGGTGTCCCCAGCCTGTCAGGGATTGGCTCCAGGATGACCACGAGCCCGTACCAAAAATGGACACGTCAAGTGGAGTGGAATAGGCTTGCATTGTTGCGGTGTCAATCTGAATGCACTGCTGTGTAATCCATCCATCCACTCATCCTGGTCAGGGTTGGCAGATCTGTGATGTAGTGCAGTAAATAAAGCCTGCTACTTAGTTGTCACAAAAAATATACAAAGCATTATACTGCGAGCTTGGCCAAGCCAATCCCCCATATCCCTGGATAACCCCAGTTGCTTGCCAGAGCTTATCTCCTAGTTCTGTGTCCGTTCCCAGGGAATTTCTGGCTTTTCCTTTTCAGTGAGAAATGTCTCCCTCTACTGTCAGACGAGGGAAGCATTTTAAACGCTTTTGCATCTTAAATCGTTAACATCTTTTAATGCTGTGCTATACGAATACAGCCTGTTCATGCCTACAGCTACTAAAAGGCATAAAATCTGTATTAAACCTGAATATGTCTCATTTCATTTAAAAGTCCATGTAACGCTCCTCCCACCCAACACACCTGTCTTATAATGATTTTTCACCTGCCATATGATTATATTTGTACAGTGGTCTTCAAAAGGTTGCATGATGTCATTCTTTGAATACATGTAATCTACCATAACTGCCAAAATCACACTGCAATTTATTAGACGGACAGGCATAGTGAGCAGTGGTGGCCTGATGGAAGCGCACTTATAACTGACAGATTGCAGGCTCCATCCCCGACCAGCAAGGTACCACCTTGTTGTTGTTGTGCACTGTGTGCTGTGGTGTATCAACAATGACAATTTAATCACTAAATTCTAATTCTAAAATTCATAGATGTAGCTGTATTTGTGCAATGACAGTTCTAAGGGCAATGACATGTAGTTTAACACTGTCAGGTACAGTTTTGTTCCACAAGGTACAAAAATGTTCCTCAGTCCATTTCTGTACCTTAATTAGACTGAAACACACTTTTACCTACAATTAGGGTACAATTGGCAGACCCTTGAGACAGCCCCAAGACATTGTACCCTCAGTGGTACAAATTGGTACTTTTCATCTGACATTGTATAGGCCTACCCCAGAAATATGCTTTAAATTGGGACTGAAACATATATAATCATAATGCGCTCAATGCCCGCTCTGCAGGCCCTGCTATGTTGAAACGTGTCAGCGATGACTGATGTGGAATCGACCTATGAGGACTTCATCGCTTCGGGCAGAAGTGGCAGGCGCAACGCCCTGCATGACATCCGCGGCGAACCGGGCGACCCAGACCACGGCGGCGTGTCGGAGACTCTCTCCAAGATCGACATCAATAAAACAGGTGGGCGACCGACAAACGCACGGGCGATCCGCTTCCTGCGACGGAGCAATGACCTGGCAGCCTCTGCGGATATTGGCATCGGTTGATTTCATAACATGCTATTAATCATCGTATCTTTTCGATTGTATATTGTACAGTCGGTGTCGCGGACGCCTGCCAGCGAGCACACGGGATTCCCGTGAGAGTCCTGCGCTAATTGTTTCGCAATTACAAGACTATAAGAATGTTGCGGAGAACCCTCACAACTTTGTGAATCGGCTCCACCCGTACCGTATACGTCATTCTCACCTCCCGTTTCCCCCTTTCGTTCTTCGGGTAGATCTCATGGTGTGTATGTGTGTGCGTGCGTGCGTGTGTACGCGCGCGCGCGGACTTCTGCGCATGTGTGGATTTGATTGGCTGGTATACCTGTTAGTCAGAGCTGGTATGTCTATATAAATCAGTCAAGTTATTATCTTGACTGATTTATATTTGACACGTTCATTGTTATGTAGCTGGATATTTATTCTAGTACAGAGCTGTAGACCCTTTGGAGTAAAATCGCGTAATTAGTTTATTTAGTTGGTTGTATTTTGGAAGAGTTATAGATTGGCCTAACGGTATAAAATCATGTATATCTATAATTATCGTAACATGTAGATTTAATTCAGATTACCACAAATGCAGCGTTTAAAAACTCCAGGACTCGGTGCATAACAAGGGGGGAATATGATCCAATGACCAGATTGCACTTTCAGTATAAAAACGAATATCAGATACCATCCATCCATCCATCCATTATCTCCCGCTTATCCGAGGTCGGGTCGCGGGGGCAGCAGTCTCAGGAGGGAAACC